>PVJC01003353.1:0-71177 GCA_004026665.1 Murina feae
TACAATATAAAGTTATGACAAAATTGGACTTTTTATGTTAACAATACCATTATAATTAACCTAGTTACTAATAACAGGAAAGGAGGAATGGGAAGATCAAATATTATAGGCATGTCATTTAGGTAACTTCACCGGGAAGCTACAACTTACACTCCCCAAACGATAGCACAAAGGGAAGATAGATACATGCCCAGTGAAGTTAGGGGGACTAGTGTAGGCGCTTGCTGCCAGTCACACCTGAGAAGAGAAGTCATTGGCTAGAATGGGCATGGTCATTGCAAGCATGCAGAACTTTGGGATATATAATTCTCTGAATAAAAAAACTCACTCTCTTGTGCTCTTGGTTCCTCTTAGCATGTAGAGATTGACTCCTCGCTTGTGGGGCTGGCTCTCTTGCTCCTGCTTGCTGAGATTTCTCCCATGGAATGGGAACTCTGGCTCTGATGTCAGCTCTACTGAAATCCCATCTACACTTCTACTATAATTGGACTAAGGGAAATGGGTCTTTGGAAATCCAGGAATATAATTCCATGCAAATAAAAATCGCATCACTCATTCTCCTAATGATAAAACACTTTTTCTCAAGCTTTCACAAGGGCCTCACCCCCAGCACCCAGTAAGGAAGAGAATACCCCAATTTCTCCAATAACAATACTTCTATAATGATTGATGTCTATTTTACATGAGCATTTTATAGGCATAAAATCAGGGAAGTTATAAAAACAAAATAGAGAAAGAAGTCTCTAAATTAAAAGCCCATTCGTAGACCAAATGAAATGGGTACAAAGTTGGGTAAATAATGGCATCTGTAAATGCATGTTTCCCACTTTCCTCCTGTATATATTGGTGGGTCCAATATTGTGTCAGGTCTTGGTCACACTTTAATAATGTTTTATTGCTCACAATTAACTGCCAGGATGTTGGTGTTTTTAGTTTATTTTTACTGGAGTTGAGGGCCAATGACAGCGTTAGTGCCAAGTAGAAGGTTTTGAATGCATCCCTGACCAATAAAAGGCAGATAACGTTGAAAGCAGTGCAAACTAAGTGTCATTTCCATAATAATTCCTATTTCTAAGTGCTACTAACCTAAAGGCTACTGATAAAAGGGGTTTGATTTCTTACCATTGAAAACACTGCAAAGGGTCTTTAAATTTATTAAAGATGAAAGGAAGTTGTTTTCAGGGTTTATAGATTTTTAATAAATATGTTGTTTTCTCAAATAATTTATGGAAAACAGCTGAGTCAAATATGTGAGTTTTATTAGTACTCTGTAAATGGGGGAAAATGCAACTTTCTCATAAGTCTCAAAATGTATTATGTTCCTGCCAGCGTGTAGACAGTTCATTTTTAAAATAAATGCCTTATTTTTAATGTGTGTGGCTAACAATAAAATCTGGATTCTATTTCTTTAGGTTCATTTGTTTTTATTCTAGCTAATTTAAAGGAAAAGAGGAGAGGGTGTCTGTGGCTACTTATACCTGAAAGTGATATAATTTCACAATGTTACCCCAATACATTTAACACAATTTTAAAAAGGAAGCTATCAAAGTACTACAGATGGAAAGGCTTTTGTCTTTAAGTCATAGACTTGCTCTCATGGCCTAAGGCAGTCTTGCAAAGATATTCCCAACACCCCTATCCCTGGAAATAAAATAATCATAGAATAAGTCAAACTGATAGCTTTAGCAGCCAGCTAATGTTCACCAGGCCTTTCTTGCTTTGCCTGTTTCAGCCTGGTGGTCCATGATAAAACTCAGAATCCTGAGCTCTAGCACCCTAAGCGAATGTCGGTTATTGAAATGAGTTTAAATCTCAATTATAACTAAAGTTCATTGTCTACGTGAAGATTTTTCTTAAGCCTTTCCTAATACATCCCAAGCTTCTGGCTTATGGGCCTCATTACATTTCTCAGCTGCCCTAGGGACACTCAGGCTTTGGAGAGCTAAACAGCACTTATCGTTCAAGTCTGGCTGAAGAGCTCACTTTCAGGCAGGAGAAAAGGACGTACACAAGCACATATAAATTAGTGAATTTAAAGGCACTATAAGACCTGCCCATCCAAATGCACTGACAATCCAAGGAGCTCATATTCAGTAGTGGAGAATCAGGAGAAGCTTCATAACCATGACATTCACCCAGTATTGGGGAAAAGGCTGAGTTTAGAAAACAGAAGTGGGGAGAAGGACATTCTGGGAAAAAAGAATAGCATATGAGCAAAAAGCTCATGTCAGGAAAGGAGAGAGTGCCATGTCTGGTGTGCCTTGGCACAAATAAGTAGCAAAACATTGACCCCTGTGACCTTGGGGCAACCTAGCGGGGTCTAGGGTGGCCCTGTTCCCAGGTCAAAGCACAGTAATCAATACCTGACACTCACCTCTCCCTTAGGTTATGTGAGTGAGACCAAGGAGGTGCTCTCAGTAGCCAGCTGCCGAGACATCTGCACCCACTGTGGAAAAGTGGTACATGGAACTATGAAGTGAACTGCATGGCAGGAGGCCCTCGGCCAAGGGAGCATGGTGTATGCAAGGTCAGGCCCGGTGGAATTACTCCCCCCTCCCCATTCTTTTTCCGGAAGAACAAGTACAATGAAAGCTGGGAAAAGTGAGCTATCTTAGGGCCAGTCATGAATGCAAAGGATGATGGCATCTCAGAAAGTAAAGAGAAACCAACTAAAACCCTAAAGTATAAGAACACCAGCAAATGGAGCACAGAGAACAAGCTCAGGATGGAGAAGTGATACTGAGATTTAAACTGTCAAAGTGCCCATGGAGGTCCCTAATGCCTCCGGATGGGCAGGTCGCCATCTAGCAGGAATCGCTTGGAGAGGTGACTATCACATATACAGTATAGCAGAACCCTTGGTATCTTGAACTGGAGAGTGGAAATGAGGCCTCATAAATGTCCAGATGAGATACTCCTTAATCTGCTTAGAGTCAACGACTCCCTTTCTTCATGAAATTGACCAGTTATTACTGGGAATCTCTGGGGTGTCTCACATTGCTCAGAAAATATCCACTCGCTCTGTCTTCTTGATTAAGGCACTGTGCTATAGCCTGCACTTGGCAGTGAGCACTCTGAGAGTGCTGCTTAGAGACACACCCACCTTTTTTTTTTTTTTTGATGGCCCTTTAACATCTCCCATTGACAATGTCATCTGAGATAGAATGAATAATCATTGACTCCTTATTCCTGCATTTGACATTGACAACTAGACTCTCACAGTAGTGTGGCTCACATCCAGAGTTAATTACTCTTTTAGTAACCCAGACTCTTTGATTTCTGTTTTCTGTTTTTATTTATTTCAGAAAGGAATGGAGGGAGAGAAAGAGAGATAGAAACATCAACAATGAGAGAGAACATTGATTGGCCATCTCTTGCATGCCCTTACTCTGGCGATCAAGTCTGCAATGGGAACAAACCATGATCTCCTGGTTCATAGGTCAGCACCTAACCATTTAGCCACACATGCCGGGCTGATTTCTGTTCTTAAGAACACTACAGACATTCAGTGGGACCAACTCCAAAAGTTCTTCATCTGCCTTGACTCTTCCTTCTATCCTGAGAAACTGTATACACAAATATGCATCAGCCTCTTATAAATTTTAATCCTGTCTTTCACATTCTGCCTTTTTTTAAAATATATTTTATTGATTTTTACAGAGCAGAAGGGAGAGGGATAGAGAGCTAGAAACATCTATGAGAGAGAAACATCTATCAGCTTCCTGCTGCACAGCCCCTACTGGGGACGCCCTTGACCGGAATCAAACCTGCGGGCCTTGAGTCTGCAAGCCGACACTCTATCCACTGAGTCAAACCGGTCAGGGCCACATTCTGCCTTTAATCATCCCACAAAATATATCTACTTGAAATACATTAAAAATACAAACAGTTCTTAACCACTTGCACCTCTATCATTACGGTACATGAAATTATCATCTTTCACATATATTATTGCAATAGCCTGATAATTATCTCTGATCTTTCGCTTTCATCTCTCTTCAATCTATATCAACACAGAAACCAAAAGAATCTACCATCCTGCTCCACTCCTTTCACTTTAGGAACCTCAACTCTCATCACCTTCTCCCTTTCTTGCTTCTGTTTAGCTATTCCATAGACGTTGATGTTCCTCAAATGCACTTGCTTCAAGGTCTCTTCATCTGTTTCCTGGACCTGAAAATCTTTGTTCTCAACCTTTCACCTCCTTTTGGTCCCTCTCATCTTCTCAGTAATGCTTCTTCTATCAGTTTAAAATTTTAAGGCACTCCCATGCCAGAACTACTTGTGTGTTTTTTGCCTATTTTATATTTTTCTGTAGAACTTACTACTATTCAACATAGCCTTTACTTACTATTTTGTTTTACTTAGTAGTTTACTGACTGCCTCTGTCCACTAAAATATGAATTGATAAAGATCAGGGCTAGAATGTGTATTTGTGTAGTTCTCTGCCATATCTCCAAAGTTATAAATAGTGCCTGCTTCCTAGTGGGTGCTCAATAAACACTTGTGGAATGACAAAATTAATTAATACATGCCAAGCAATGAGTCTGGAGCAAAACCGATTTGTGAACCAATTTCTCTCCTATAATTTATTAGCTCTTGACCTCATGCATAACACTCTCTCAGTCTCAGCCTCATTTACCTCTATAAAAATAGAAATAATGTTGAGCATTAAATAAAATAATATATGTGAAATGTCTAAGACATAGTCGACATTAAACAAATGACGATTGCTATTAAAATATTATTTTAATAATCTGTGTAATGCCATTTTAATCTTCATTAAACAGACAAGAATTTCTACTTTTATCACACAAAGTAAAAGCACATGAATTAAATAAAAAATATAAAATAAGTGAAAATGTTTTGCTCAGAGTTTGGTTCATAGAAGTTCTGTAAAGAATGATTCTTTCAGCTATAGTTTAACTATCCTAAAGAAATTCTTCAATGCACTAAATTTCTTGACTTCAAATGGGGAGGCTGGTAGAATTTTATAAATGCCAAGAGTTAATCTACTATGCTGCTAAAAGAGACCATGCCTAAGGCTTTTTTATTCAGCTATTGAGCTTGCTGTAACTAAAAGAAGAATTCTTTAAGGCATTCTTAATAGCTCCCAGACCCCAAAGAAGATAGTCCTGTTAAAGAGATTTTTTTTTTCAACTTCAAGAGAATCCTCATGGCCTCCCTTGGTTTTTTTTTTAACAAGCTACGTTATTGGGGTGACATTGGTTAAAAGGATTATATAGTGACACTCTTCAGATGGTCAAGACATGGAAACAATGGAAGCGTCCTTCAATAGGTGATTGGATAAAGAAGATGTGGTACATATATACAGTGGAATACCGCTTAGCCATAAAAAAAAAGACAAAATATTGGCACTTGTGACAACATGGATGGGCCTAGTGAATGTTATGCTAAGTGGAATAAGTCAGTCAGGAAAAGATAAGAACCACATGACCATGTGACTTTATTCATATACTAGAGGCATGGTGCACAAAATTTGTGCATTCGGGGGGTGGGGGGAGAGAGGTCCCCTCAGTCCAGCCTGCACCCTCTCACAGTCTGGCAGCCCTCAGAGGATGTCTGACTGAAGCGAGGCAGGACAGGCTCCTGCCATCACCACTGAGCTCGCCAGCCATGAGCCTGGCTTCTGGCTGAGTGGTGGTCCCCCCGTGGGAGCACATGGACCACCAGGGGGCAGCTCTTGTGTTGAGCGTATGCCCCCTAGTGGTCAGTGTGCATCATAGCGAGTGGTCATTTCACCTTTCAGTCAATTTTCATATTAGCCTTTTATTATATAGAATGGGGTGACAAATTAATATACAAGTGAAACTTGTGGACACAGACAACAGTGTGGTGGTTATTGGAGGGAAGAGGTAGCTGGCACTGTAGGTTGGAGGGGGCCTAATATAAGGAAACAGAAGATGGCTTGACTTTGAGTGGTGGGCACACAGTGTAATAAACAGATTTTGTATCACAGAAATAAATGTATACTTGAAAGCTCTCTTGATTTTTATTTGGTAGTAAAAGCATCAGAACTCCTGAGAAGGCATTCTTACAACTTTTCATCTTAATGGAAACCTACATGGAAAAACTAACACTTTGTTAGCATTACTGGAAAAAGACCTACCTCTAATTTCCACCAAAATCAATCGGCTAATTAGCCCACAGGAAATCGGGCAGCGTGATATTTTTTTCCCAATCACATAAAACCAATTAAAAACTTCTTAACTGATAGGGACGAGAACCAGCTTGTACCAGAGTGCAAGAGAACAGTCTGCACACCTCTTCCCACCTGTGTTCAAGGACATCA
Source organism: Murina feae (assembly GCA_004026665.1). Taxonomy (NCBI): domain Eukaryota; kingdom Metazoa; phylum Chordata; class Mammalia; order Chiroptera; family Vespertilionidae; genus Murina; species Murina feae. Next base: position 6,314 of record PVJC01003353.1, read on the forward strand.
CACTGGCAAGTAAAATGAGCCATAGGGGGAGTATTTACACCACAGAAACAGGAAAAACACTGCAAATCAGATCTATTTTTCCTCCTCAGAGAGCTGATTTCCCAGCATACCATTAGCTCTTCCTTGTTATTTCCAAGGGTATGAAATAAACAACCACTCATTCACCAATCTGTTAGTGCCATGCCTTCTCTGTGCAGGGCACTCCATTTAGGGGCTGATCTCTGAAATAGATGCATCCTGTTTGGTTGAAGAGAATGCTCATTTCCAATTTCTGGTGCCTTCAAATTTCTGGTTTATGGGTTAGTGCTTTTTTAACAGTAAACACGCACTGTGACACATTTTGCTTTACTGCAATGATATGTCATTATATTCGCAACATGAACATGAAGCTTAAAGATGTAAAATGTGAAAAATCAAGCATAAGGGATTCCCATGATATTTAGCACCATTTGTCAATGGAAAAAATAAGTTGAGAAAATTGAGGTACTTCCAATAATACAATTGTTTTACCCAGTGGGGGAGCCAGGAGAAGAGACTGGCACGATATGAACTGTTTTACCCAGTGGGAGAGCCAGGAGAAGAGACTGGCACGATTTTTCTCTCAAATGATGCTTCAGGTATACCTGAAATTTTTTAATTGAATGTTTAATAAACTGGAATATGGCAAGAAGATACAGTCACTCTGATTATATCCCCTGTGATTTCTACTTATCACTTCTCAACCCTCAACTAGGTCATGTGAAGGAAGCTCAGAAAAATTGACTAAATCTTCTCCTATACAGTCAGAGAAGCAGCAAATCACATCCAGAATAATTGTAATAAGAAGTAACTGCCACTCATATATACATATTTTTATTCTCTCTTATTTAACAAAGTGATTATAATCTTAATTTGTTTCTGAGTGTCTAATAATGACTTTCTTTATGACAATATCAAATGTACCTTGAAAAGAAATTTAAGTCTGAATGTAATAAAACTTTTTTAAAAACTAACTTAATACAAGGCAATTTTTAAAACCGGATAACATCAGAAAACTTAAAACCCACAGAGTTTTACAGGAATATCAACTGTTTTCTATGCTGGGTACTGCAATGCACCCTGACCCTCTCAACTGTGGAAACTATACAGTTTAAATGACAGATACAATTCTGCCATAAGGTTCTAAATTCTCGGAAGTTTTAAGAATATAAGTTCTGAGTCTGACTTTCTGTTTAAAAAACTTATTAAAGTGAATTTCCATAAAACAAGATGTACCAAGCATAAATATAGCCCATTTTAATGTGCTATCCTCATTCTTCACTGAGAATTGTGTAAGGTACAACTCAACCTACTTTAAACTTCACTTTCTACTTATTTATTTTATTCCACAAGGCACCAAAGGAAAGCTTTTTTTATTTTTTATTTTTTAAAGTTTTTTTAAAAATATATTTTATTGATTTTTTACAGAGAGGAAGAGAGAGGGATAGAGTTAGAACCATCAATGAGAGAGAAACATTGATCAGCTGCCTCCTGAACACTCCCAAATGGGGATGTACCCACAACCAAGGTACATGCCCTTGACTGGATTCAAACCTGGGACCCTTGAGTCTGCAGGTTGAGGCTCTATCCACTGAGCCAAACCAGTTAGGGCAGTGAAAAGCTTTTTACCCAAAAGTGCAAACCTTTTGTGATGAAGCCAACCGAACAGAAACCAGGATGCTTTGAAAGATAAGATCCTATAAATATTCATGATTAGAAAGCCCTTGGACTATACTCTACCTTATCAAATACACAAAATTGATGTCCTCTAAGTATCTATGATGCAGGTCAGAAATATGTCTTTTCATCTGCCTGTGATGAGCAGAACTCATATGCTTTTGCAAGCAAGTCCCTGGCCTTGCATTAAGCAAGGCTTGTTTCTTCTCCATCAGGGTTCCTCGCAGCAGGGTTAATGAGGTTCTCCAATAGGGCTCATACTGTTCCTCTAAGCCTGGCCTCCTCTAGTCCAGGAGTGAAGTACTGAAGCATTTGTTAGCTACGTCTCTGACTTTCTGTCAAGGGCTTTTTATATTTGTGGATAAAGTCCCTTCCTTCTGTAATTGGAAAGCCCTTGTTTATGTGAGCCCCAGCCTAATAGACCTGATAGAAATAGATAAGATTCAGAGCTCTGCCTTGAGCTATATTTGCCTACAGACTTAACAAGTTGTGAAGTCATTTTGATAAGGTGCCATATGCAGCTATTTTTATTTATTAAAATATTTTTGCAGGTGGTGGGATGGGTGGGATTGACATTTGACTCACAGACCACCAGTCTACATACACATATGGTCAAACATCCTGCCAGTGTGGTTGACCTTTGAGGTCAGAGCATGTATGATGAGGTAAAGGGGGCAATTGAGCTTAAATATTTAAAAGTAGTGAACAATGATTTTTATCTTTCTTTGGATTCTACCAAGGCCAGAACAATGAATACTTCAGTTCATTTGAAGGGATAGGATTTACACAAAGACTTGTCTAACTTGGTTAAAAAAAAAGTGAATTGTGCAAATACTTTATCTAGAAATATTTAAAAACTCCTTTTCTTCAAAAATTTTGGAAAATATGAGACATTACTTCCCAGCAGCTCAAATGCTTCCTCTTTCTCTGCTAAATCTCTATAACAAGTTAGGTATGGTGAGTAATGGGTTGCAAAGATCGGCAAGACATGGCCTTGCTACGAGGAGATGAAAGAGGACTCTCCTTTTATATTATAGCTATGGCAGCCTTTCTATGTTAGCATCACTAATGGATTTTATGTAACTTGATAATTAGCTCTGTATCCCATACATATGCTCTTCTCAGTACCTAGAATATTATTTAATCTGCAGAAGACAGTTCATTAAATCAATTAATTTAGAAATTATGTCTTTATTTGATAATTATTTTTGTCTCCCTACTATGTAAAATGGCCATCTCTTTGAGATGGGTTTGCATGTATACCTACCCAAATGAAGGGAAAATCTGATTAAAGGACTCCATTAATAAAAATGTTTGCTCTGCGAACTCTCATTAAGAGGATAAAAAGACAAGCTGTAGAATGAGAGAACGTATTTGCAAACTACATATCTGTCAAAAACTAGTACATAGAATACATAAGATATTCTCAAAACTCACAGTAAAAACTGAACAACACACCAAAAACAACGTCAAAAATAACAATCCAATTAGAAAAATGGGCCAAACACATAAGAATATATTTCACTGAAGAGGATATAAATCTGGTAAATAAGCATAAATAGTGATGTCAAAATGTCAAGTATCACTAGTATATAGGGAGATAAAAATTAAAACCTTAATAAGATAATTAGGGGAAAAGCTTTGGACATTGGTCTCGACAATATACATATATATATATATATATATATATATATATTTTTTTTTAATATATATTTTATTGATTTTTTACAGAGAGGAAAGGACAGGGATAGAGAGTTAGAAACATTGATGAGAGAGAAACATAGATCAGCTGCCTCCTATGCAATCTCTACCGGGGATGTGCCCGCAACCAAGGTACATGCCCTTGACCAGGATCAAACCTGGGACCTTTCAGTCCGCAGGCCGACACTCTATCCACCAAGCCAAACTGGCCAGGGCTACATATATGTTTTTGATATGACACCAAAAGCACCAGCAGCAAGGGCAAAAATCAACAACGGGCACTCAGCTGAGATTTCACCCTTGCATAGTCACTCACAGGCCTGGCTGGCTGTCAGTTCACATTCTGAGGACTCAGGGCCAGGACACAGTGGGGTGGCACTCACATGGCTGGCATCTGCAAAAGTGAAAACCTGTGGGGCTAAAACCAGTGAAATCTGTAGGGGCCTGAAGCAGCTGTCCTGGTTTCTTTAGTGGTAAAAGCTGGCACGGTCAGCTGCAGAGCGGGACCCTGGGAACCCTGGGTGCTCCCACAGCACAGCAGAAATGGGTGGCCCCTGCCTGGCTTCCTGGTTCCTAGCTCTCTGAACATCTCAGCTTTGCCAGGCTCTGTGTGGGCTGAGACCCAAGAGGGTCCTTCATGCAGTGTCCCTAAAGCCCGAGGAAGCTGGCAGGTCACCCCACTCTCCCTTTCCCAGCAAGGCGAGCTCTTTCTGCCTTTCATGTTGCAAATCAAAACCACAAGATAATGCCACTTTACACCTGTTAGAATGACTACTTTCAGCAAACAAGAGATAGGATATGTTGGTGAGTTATGTAGAGAAAAGGGAACCTTGGTGCACTGACGATGAGAATATAAATTGGTGAAGCCAGGCTGGCCAGGCACCCAGTAGGAACCTGAACCCTGAAGGGGCTGTGGCCAGCCTGAAAATGGCCCTCAGCCTCTCACCCAGGCTGGCCAGACACCCAGTAGGGACCCGAACCCTGAAGGGGCTGTGGGCAGCCTGCAAACAGCCATCATCCCCTCACCCAGGCTGACCAGGCACGCCAGCAGGTGGACATCCTCCGAGGGGTCCCAGACTGCGAGAGGGCACAGGACAGGCTGAGGAACCCCCCACCCAAGTGCACAAATTTTTGTGTACCAGGCTCCTAGTAGTTAATGAGACTGTAGTGTATAGTTGAAAGTAAGAGAGTAGATCTTAAATTGTGTCACCATAAGAACAACAAAATGACAATTATGTGAGTTGAAATGGGTTAACTAACCATATTGCAATAAACATTTCACAATGTATACATGCATTGAATTATCACATTGCACACTATAAACTTACACTATGTTAAATGTCCCTTATATCTTAAAGCTGGAAAAAACACAAATATGTGACCTCCATTTAATACAGCAATTGCAGTTTCAGGAAATGGATTAAAATTCTACGCCCACACAAAAACCTGTTCATGAATGCTTATAGCAATTTTTTAAGTATAATAGTTCCAAACTGGGAAAAAAAATCAAGACATCTTTCAACAGGTACAAAGCTAAACAAACTGTTGTACATCCTTATTACAAAATACTACTCAGTTGAAAGAGAATGAATAAACTGCTGATGTACCCAATAACTCAGGAGAATCTCTAGAGAATCACACTGAATGAACAAGAGAGAGAGAGAGAGGGAGAGGAAAAAAATGGAATAGGAAGTTCAGGGAGAAATAGAGTCATGAGGAGTTAAGTTCCCTGTTGCTCATGAGAATGGTACAAGCATAAGTTGCTGTTTTCTTCTTGTTTTATATCTTTGTTTCAATTTCAGTTCACATTTGTTACCAGAACAATTCTCTTTTCACTTGGGTTACTGACATGAATCTTTCTCCCACTAAACAAAATAGTGCAACTCAAAGAAGACAGTATCCACCGTCTTGCATCCATAGAAGAACTAAGATGGAAGGCAAAAGAATGAGACGCCAACACTTAAAAACACCTTCAAGTGTTTTATTTTTTCTTCTTTGGTTCATCTTCCTCTTAAGTGCTGGTACCATAACTTTATCTCACCATTACCTCCTCATCTTTCAGAGCCCTTGACATGCTACAAAACACCTCCAAACCTAGGTTCTTGTGTGACTCTTGAAACAAAGGCATCTCTCAAACACAGATGCCATGGGTCCAATTTAGCTTAATCAACATACTGTGATGAAGTTGATACATAACAAGTAAATAAAAAACTTACTGGAAGCTCTTGAATTGGGAATTCAGAAGAGATCACTATTATACATGAAACCCAGATAGAGGCAAATATTAACCAGAAAATGTATGAGCAATTTCACCTACCAAGGTCCCCAGGTTCTTATAACATCCAAATAGCATGAATGATTCAAGCACGATTTCCCAATGAAAATGGCAAGTACAAATGTCTCCCCAGCCATAGATAAAGCTTAATGTCACTATAATTGGATGCATTTTTTTTTCCTTTTCTCCTCAACACATTGAAACCACACAGAAGAATGAACAGGAGATTTCCATGTCATAGACCTGGACAGGCCCTAGGTACAGGCTCTAGTGGCCTTGAGTGGTGATGGCACATCTAACTACAGAGGATGCTACCATTCAGGCCCAGCTCACAAATCACCACCTGTTGGAGTCACTCAGACTTTCATTCTTCCCCACCCATTCATTCAGCCAAGTTCACCTTTCACAACAGCCCAACAGAAAATACGTCCGTATTATCACCACATCAAGCTTTGCAACTTCACCAGCTGGCTACCTTTCTCAAACACTTTGTTTCACATAAATGACCTAACTGGTGTCCCAGTTAAAAAAAAAAAAAGGAAGAGGGCATCAATCTTTGTCCGCTTACTTCATCCTGAATCCTGGGCAAGCCACTCTGCCACTCTGTCCCCTCCAGGGGCAGTATGAAGAAACATGTGTTCAGAAACAGCTGGACTCCCGCCCCTCCGCCTGAATCACTACTAGTAAAAGTTTTATGAGGTGGATACCTTCTCCCCCTCCCCCTATCCTCCATCTGTAACTGACTGAAGCCCAAATGAAAAGAAACAAAATGGCTAGACATCTAGCCATGTGTTGGCATCCACATGGGGACGTTTGGGAGAGAAGAGCCACCCTTGGCTGTATCAAAAGGATATTAAAATTTTCTGAAATGTAATTAACTATCCCACAGTCAATGAATCTTTGAGGGATTCTAAGGGAGAAAATTACATCTCACTTACCTGTGGCAAATTGTCCATGGACCAGTTTCCCTGTTTGCTAAACTTAAATCTAATCGATGTATTGAGACTCCAAAGTAGTATCAGGATGCTTCCATAATGGTGAGCTAGATATGTTATCTCTCTGCATCCAGTAACTCCTGTATGAAACAGAATAAGAGGACACAAATATATGGTAAGGGAAGATGATTTTACGTTGGGCTTACAATGCAATATACAGATCATGTATCACAGAATTATACACTTGAAATCTATATAAACTTATATATATATACTAGGGGCCTGGTGCAAAAAAATTTGTGCACTCATGGGGGTCGCTCAGCCTGCCCTGTGCCCTCTTGCAGTCTAGAACCCCTCAGGGGATGTCTACCTGCTGGTGTGCCTGGCCAGCCTGAGTGAGGGGCTGATGGCTGTTTGCAGGCTTGCCAAGTCCCCAGTGGGGACCTTCACCCCACGGGGGTTTGGCCAGCCTGGGTGAGGGGCTGAGGGCTGTTGTCAGGCTGCCCACAGCCTCTTCAGGGTTCAGGTCCCTACTGGGGTGCCTGACTGGAAGCAGGTATCTGGGACTTATTTAACTTCTATAATTGAAACTTTGTTGCCTTGGTCCCTGCTCGAAGCCTAGCAGGTATCTGGGGTTTGTTTATCTTCTATAACTGAAACTTTGTAGCCTTGAGTAGAGCTCAGGGCCTGCAGGGCCCTGGCTTCCTACATTGCCTAGGGCAACTCCAGCTCCATGGTTGCCACCATCTTAGTTAATTTGCATATTTGCTCATGATTGGTTGGTGGGCGTGGCTTGTGGGTATAACAGAGTGAGGGTCAATTTGCATATTACTCTTTTATTAGATTAGACTAGAGGCCCAATGCATGAAATTCATGCAAGAGTAGGTTTTCCTTCCCCAGGTTGCCAGCACTGGCTTCCCTCTGGCATCCAGGACCCAGGTTTCCCTCAAAGCCCTGGCTTCATCAGCAAGTTCATCCAGAAGGATACCCAGAAGGACGTTCAATCTAATTAGCATATTATGCTTTTAGTATTATAGATGTCAAGGCGATAAATTAAAAATAATAAAATGATGTACTTAGGAATATGTAATCCTCAATAAATGTTGGATGATCAATTAGATTTTAGCTTCCATTACTCTCACTAAAAAAAAATTTCACCATTTCTATTATTTTTTTAAAATATAAAATTGTATTGAATATTAATGTGGTTTTGCAGCTGCAATTACATCTAGCAGAAGTCTAGGTGAATGGAAAGGCTTAGTGAAAGTTTATTGATTAGAGATTTTTCTATGTAGGATTGACTACAATTTGTTTATTATTGCACGCCCTGAGAGGGTGGACAAAATCTAAAAATAGAGAAGTTACCATGGGCATGGTGCTATGTCCATTGCAGACTCTTCTAGTACATGCTAAAGAAACATAGTACAGCTAATAGTTTTTTAAAAGAATGAGAGCACTGAATTACATGGGAGGGTAAATATCAATTCTAGAAAATACACTAAGTATATGTTAGTTACAATTCTGATTCAAATTATGAAGTACCTATAAAACATTTAATCTATTTTATTACTACTCTCTTATTATTACATTTTTAATAACCATTTATTTGAAGTTTGCTATGTATAAGGCACCATTAAATGATTTACATGATTATATAATTTATTTATCTAGGGGAAAATGCTGTCCTTCAATATAAAGCCATACATTGTTCATAGTACACCCCTCTGTTTATATGATTCTGCTTCCGTAGAAGAATTCTACAGCATTTACAACTCTGTAAATTGTAAATAACATTAGCAGTACAAAATAATTCTTCTCTACAGACAAGCAAGTTGTTTTTTGTCCAGTCAAGGGTCAATAGATCTCCCTCTCCACTGTGGAAGAAGCTAGTTTTACCTTTATTTGTGTTTAAATCTCAATATTCCAGATTTAAAAATGTGCATTTATTTTATTTATTTTTTTTTTACTTAGTTGTAACAATCCTGGTTCTCTTGTTTAATGAGCTATGTAAAATCTTTACTACCTGTTCATTTTATATTTGTATGTGTGTGAGGATTTTACCTTTTCTGAAATAATCTTTACCATTCTTAAACAACAACAACAACAAACAAACAAAAAAATCTCTGACAGATTGTTTAGTACAGATTGTTTAGTACATTTTAAAGTTAAGGTCCTGAGGCTCAGTAAGATTCTGTGACTGGCCTGAGGGCCACAAACACCCACTGGGCATTCCTGACTGTTAGGCGCTGTGAATAGATGCTGGGGTTGCAAAGTTGAACAAGGTTGTCTTTATGGCCAAGGTCAAGTAGACCAGAATAGGTCAGGTGCTTCTGTAGATATCTGGGACCTAAAGCCATTTCACAGATCTTCACCAGTCAAAATGCACCACATGCTACATGAGATATTGAACTCAAATAGAGTCAAACAGTGTTATGCCCCTCACTACTTGGACAGATTCTGCGAACTCTCGATAACTAAATTCAGGCATCCAGTAGATGTGTGCAGAGAAAAATATTCAACTGTGTTCTTTCAGTCCTCAGAGTCAACTTGTGAAGTAGGCATTCTTCCCATGTTTACAGATAAGAAAAATGAAGCTACAGAAAGTGATTTACAGTAGAAAGAGACAGCGGATCGCACAGTCCATGTCCTCATTCTATGGATGGAAAAGCAGAGTTCTGGGAAACAGGCTAATTCTCTTGAATCTCTTGTTTTGTTGGGACAGGTTCTGTCTCAGATGTCATTGCTTCTACCCACTCTTGCATTTTTTCACTTATCTGGGACTAGTATTGTAGGAAAATGGGGCACATACTTATCAAAATCAGGGAGACAGGTAAGGGGCAAATTATTAAAACTTGCTCTAGACTATCAGAATGGCTTTTTCCAACCCCATTCACCCAGTTATTCTTCATCCAGTACAACTGAGTTTTAATGTCCGAATTCATTTTTCTTTCTGCTTTACTGTTATAATTGTATATGTTTATTTATCTCCTACTTATGCAATACTAGGAGACATTTTCAGTATTTCATAAAGAAAGTGACTACCATCATCCACAGTAAGACAAAGGCAATCTAAGAGGTCAAATGTCTTTACGACTGGATTTAAATCAATGGCTATTCTATCATATTATCAATCTGAAATGAGAATATAAGGATATGGCTGACTGAGTAATAAGACCATGGAAAACACACTAAGTATCAGTAAACCCATGGACTCTGTTCAGCTGGGACAAAATTCAAACGAGGGGGTTTGTGTGACACAAAGAATACACTAGAGGAGGGAATCACTTCACCAAGCTCTTCTGTGGTCCATGGAGTTTGAAGAACTCGACAGAAACCCGGCTCTGGACAGCTTTGCAAGTAAGGCACCTTTAGCTCGCAAATTCAGGTACAGGTTACCCTGGTCAGTACTAACAGGAAGACAGGAATGATTTCCTATTATCCCAACTAGCAGAGTGAGGCAGAACGTCTTGGCAGATCTCAGAATCTCCAGGCAGATTACATTGCTTTTCACCCACTTATAGCCACATAGTCTAGAGACCATATAATAAAGCAGATTCTAAGTTTGTTTATGTATTTATTCATTTGTAATTTACATTTATTATTGAATGTATTACAGATCCCCCCCCATTGAACCCCTGATTTCCACTCTCACCCCTCCCCAGGTTTTAACCAAACTATGTCCATGAGTTATGCATGTATGCATATAAATTATTTGGTTAATCTCTTCTGGACACACCCCCTTCCCTCTGACATTTGTGGGGGTTTTTTTTGCCCACCTCACCCTAACTCTTCTTATCTTTCATCCACTCTTATACTCTCTCTTTCTTCTCCCATTTTTGTTTTTCTCTCTTTTCTTAACTTTTCTCCTCTTCCTTCACACAAGTATTTCTATGAGGGATGTATGGTCATAGGTATCTGTCTAATGAATAGGCTTCCCTACATCACCTCTCAATAAGCAGAATGGAGAGAGGTCGCCTGTTAATAACATCCTTATAGAGTAAGAGTGCTGTAACATGTTAGCAGCAATGGATCATTTTTGGTTGGAAAATACATTTTCCTTTGATGAGCCCAGCTTTTGTGTCCCTTCATCCATTCACGACATGCCTCTCACCTTGGGCTCACTTTGTGTTAGGCCTTCACACTCTCTAGAGTCTTTCTCTTAAAAAATTTAGAACCTTCTTTCTAAGGCATCAAAATTCAAATAGAATTGCGTACTATTTAAACCCATGCTAATTTCAGTCATTATACAGATGTCCAAGTATATTGCAGGTTTCCACCTAAAAGTGTTATTTCCCTCCAGAGTCAAAGGCACTCAGTGAGCTATTGATCCCTTTGCTAAAATATAATTCATGTATCATGAGGTCGCCCAATTTTTGAACTCCTGTTATGAAAACAGAATGCCCATAGGGAGGTTGGTAAAATGAGCAGTGTCAAATCACAGCTTATACTTAAAATGAATTGATGGGGGGGGGTGGGAATTCTACAGGAATTTAAATTTTTAATGACTCCTAATTTTCCACTTTTGTGCATTTTAAATATTTCTGATTTTGTTTTCATTTAACAAGCTGTCTGCCTACCTCTGAGTGGCCAGAAGAGCAGAGTAGAAGAAAGTATCTTCCATATAATTCTCAAGACAATTAAAGAGAATCTACCTAAATTTAACCATTATTAAACATGTAGAAACTGATGGTTGGTGAAGATACAAGGTATGACCAAGACTCAACAGTTAATAACTGTTGAGCAAGGGTAAATATCAGGCCTATGCCAGTGTCCATGTCCTTTTTCACTTACAATAGATATTTTTACTGTGAAAATGTTGGTTTAGTGATTGGACCAGGCTGAACTTTCTGTGTACAAATATCACTACATGTTCAAATGTGACTATGTTCAACACAGTACGATGCTGCAAGGAGAAAGATGTTCCATCTAGAAAAAATAAGGAAACTCCCCGTATACCCTGTAGCCAACTGTATCTATGATACTAATATAACTGGATTAAGAGCAGAGAGCAAGGATAAGGTTTATTTAGTGATAAAGCCAGATTTTTCATGTGAAAGGAGTATACACATAGTTAGTTTCTAGATGTGTTCAGTCGCTGTATGACCTTTCCGGAAGTCTGAATCAAATAACTAATACTTCCTGGAAAGAAACCACAACACACAACTCAATTATATCACCAAAATAAGGAAAGTTATGTTGTAGTGGACACTAGACCAGGATAAGCATTAACTCTTCCTTATATGTGTCCTTCAATCAGCGGTATGATAAAATATCATAACTCGTACAACTCAGTAAAAGTGTGTTGATATATATTGATTTCCTGCATGTAGTAGGAAGAGCAAGGTTATTATGGTCAAACACCTGCCCTCTACCCCTTCCCACCATCCAGGCTTGATAAGAGCCACACCTAAGGCAGCATAAAACTGAAAGACTCTGGTTTATAAATTGTTTCAGTTCTACTCATCTCCTTCCTATTTGGCAGCAGATTCATTTTAGGGATCCATTCTAACAAGGGCCCTGAAGCAGGGGGTCTCCCAGGGGTGAGGATGACGGAGCCCCTAGCACTAGGACGCTTGCATGCACCACTCCAGAGACCAGGTTCTATGACGCAGGTCTAATTTTATTGAGGAAGTACAGTAGTATATATAGTGGAGGTGGCCAATCATGGAACACCAGGTCTTTTTAGGGAGCCAATGAGCATAAAGGTCGGGGTACTGTGTACGTGGCTCTAGGAGGGGCTCAGGCGGGCATTGCCATCTTTCTGGTTTGCCAGAAAGATCTGAATTGCTGGAGTGTTCTCACAGCATTGCATCAGCCACTGCACCGAGATAAACCTCCTGTGCTTTACCTACAGGGCCCGACTCTCTATTTCCAATTGTGCATTTTGCCACATGACTGCTGTTGATTTTGTAGAATAGACCACAGAGCAAAAGTTAAGAGAACTGGAGGCACTGATTCTCTCCTGATTCTTGGAGTCCAAAAGAAAGTTATACTCCCACGAGTTCAGTCTCAAGACCTGCCGTCACCTCCTGCACACTGGACCAGCCTCTTTTCAAACCTGGAGTTTCTGAGTGGCCATGCATGGTGATTTTTTCCCCAAGTACATATTTTCAAGATCTGAGTGTGAACATGTAATTTATAGCAAAAGCCAAAGCAGAGACACTAATGCTAAAAACAGAATCTTTGGAAATTATATACCAACACATAATAAATTTAATATAGAATCATGAGACCCAAATTGCTAACCATAAGGAAGAGGGAATGTATCATCTTCTAATATTGTTTTACTGGATATAAATGCATAAAGGGTTCTTTATTACATTTGTGTCATCAGCACTCCAAATTTCAATGTGACTTTTGACATAAGCATACAATCAAGAACTGAGTTATTATATTTATAACGGCACTATCCTATCTGTGTGTCTTCAATCAGAGGTATGATAAAATATCACAATTCACATAACTCAGTAAAAATGTGTTGATATAAGTTGATTTAGAAAAAGGAACTGATGTGAGTATACATCTTTCATTTATTCTTGCAATCTATTTCCAAATATGTTTTGAAACAAAATTTAAGTTTAAACATGCTTATAGTATTCTAGTAGATGTTAAAGCTCACCTGTCTAGAAAAGAATAAAAATAGGATGTGCAGAGCAAATGATTATGCCACATTCCACAACTGTTTTCAGCTAGGTTTTCAGAATACACTTCACTCTGAGGAAAATCATAGCTAATTTTTCATTGGTATGGAGTGAAGATTTACAATGTACATGGTGAAAATACGCTTCAGAATGCTAGTTATCTCGAGCCTGATTATCTGCTAAGGAGAACAGGTCGTGATTGGAGTAATGAGGAACTAGTTGTACCTAAAAAATTATATTCCTTTCCAATATTGCATTAGCATACCTGAGTATGTACATTGTATCAAAAATAATATTGTTATCAAATTAAGTGAACTAGTTTTAGAAACTATTCCTGGGCTAAGAATTAAAACAAATTATAATCATAGCATCTGTATTTAAAAGCACTAATAACGCAATAAAAAAAACCAATATCTCCCCAAATACATTTAACATATGCCCATGGTTGTTATTGGAGTGTCAAAATGAAATAACTTTAAATTAAACATAGAAAAAGATATTGGAAAGAAATACTCAACTGCGAAATTAGGAGACTTTAGAGATTTAGAAACAGATGGTAATCGACTACATTGCAGGCTTGTCTATGCTATCTTCGCTACCGGTCAGTTAAAATAACCAACTTCTTCCTGAGGGACCCCCATATATTATGAAATGGTTACTCCAAAAATATTTAAGAATCTATAAAAATGCTAAGAATGGAGAAACATCTTCAATTCACATTGCCATCCATGTTTTCTTGCCAAACACTTAACTTTCCTTCAGGCCTAAGTGTTGACCACATGAATGATTCCAGTCACAAATGCAGAATATTTAAAATATGGTCGCAATCACCACAAAAATGAGAGTTTAGCAAAATTAGTATTTTTCAAACCATCACCATATGTTAGGGCCAGAGGCTCTTTGTAAATTAACTATTTAATATTTTGCACAAATACTTTACGTACATGGTAGGAGAAAAAAGGGGCAAAACTCATCAAGTGTTGTTTTCACATTCTATGAAGGCCTCTTTTTTTTAATTTAATTTCATTTTTATTAAATATATTGTGGTAACACTGGTAAATAAGATTATATGGGTTTCAAGTGTGCATTTCTATAGTACATGATGTGTATATTGCCTTGTGAGTCCAGCACCCTAAGTCAACCTGTCTTCCACTCACCACCCTTCTTTCCCTGGTAACTACCATACTGTTGTTTGTATCTATAAGATTTTGCTTACTTGCTTTCCTTGTTTGTTTATTTGTTACTTTCAGTTTTATATCCCACATATAAATTCAAATGCCAAATCACCTGCTCACTATATCAGCATTACACCCTTAGTGTGACATTTAAAACAACAAACAATTTTGGTTTTACTTTTGTTTTGTATTGACAAACCACCCAAGACTAATCTAAAAATTCATGTTCCACCAATGATTTAGATAAACACAGTCAGTCAGTTGAGCTCCTTGAAACTGAGTCCCTTGGGGCAGGCAAGCTCTGAGGTGACCCCCAGTGAGTCAAATCTCTGTATAACCTACTTCCCTTGAATGTGGACAGAATCAGACTTGCTTCTAGTCATAGAATAGGACAAAGGAGATGCAACAGTCACTCTGTGATTGTTACATGACAGACGACCATTTCTTAGCTGCTACAGCAAGAGATGCTCTGCTGGCTTGGAGGCATAAGCTGCCACACATGGCAGGTGGTCTGTGATAAGGCCCTGGGAGAGACCTGGCAAGAAGCTATGGTGCCCTCTAAAAGCACAGGGCCGCTATCAGCTGTCAGCCAATGAGCAATGAAAATTCCAGCCCTAAAATCACAAGGAATTGTGCCAACCATAAGAGTTGGGAAGAAGATTCTGAGCTTGAAAGCAACACAGCCCTGTCGACAGGTTAGGGGCAGCCTTGTGGGACAAGGAGCAGAGGAACCAGCAAAGGTGTGCCTAAACTTCTGATCCACAGGACTGTGAGATAATCATGCATGTTGTGTAAAGCACCCAAGTTTGAGTAACCTATTATATAGCAACAGATACCTAAAACAGTGACCTGGCCATGATGAAGTTGGATTATCAGTGGTTCCCGGTTCTGAGTGTGCAGCACAATAACCCACACCAGTTTTTAAAGATCCTCGAAGGAATCTGCTGACACTGGTCTAACCTTTAATATCCTTTCAGTGCTTTGTATGTTTATAAATGGCAGTTAGCATCTAAAGGCTGCTGTACTTCCTTGTACAGTAAATAACACGATATTGCTGTAGCTTTAGAGGCCAATTTTTAAAAACAATGAAATGGTTGTTCTTGATAAATGGTTATATCACTGGCCATCTTTCAAACCATTATCTCCTCAACCAGTGTGTCGTCATTTGTTTTCCTTTGAACGAGAGACCCACATTTTAAATGGCCTTCCGCACAAATACTGGCTTCCAAGAAAGTTTCGAGGCCCGGCCAGTGTGGCTGAGTGTTGAGAATCAACCCAGGAATCAAGAGGTGACCAGTTCAATGCCCCAGTCAGGGTGTATTTCTGGGTCTCAGGCTTGATCCTGATAGGGAGTGTGTATGAGGCAGCTAATCGTTGGTGTTTCTCTCTCAATGTTTCTCTCAATATATCCCTCACCCTTTCTCCCTCTCTCTAAAAAAAAAATCAATAAAAACATAAAAATAGTTTGGAGGAAAAAGGGCACTTTTTCTTTTTATTTTATTTTATTATTATTATTTTTTGGTCTCAAAAACCACAACTTTCCTGCTGGACAAAATCCTCGTATTTTCTACTGATAATTTTTTATATCAATATCCGAGTAAAGCTCTGTGGCTCACCATTATCAATCTATAATGAGAGAGGAACATACAGGTAAGGAGAGGAGAAGTGGGACCTTGGACAAGTTTCAGCTATAAATTAAAGTTTGAGCTCTCCTATATTTTAAAAATAATGGCCCAATAGAATAGAGAGTAGAGAGTTTTTCTTTCTTCCAATCACTTCTAAAGTTAAAGTACTGAGGAGAAAAGTTGCAGAAATAGTGGGACTAGATAAATTGATTTTTGCTTTGTCTTCAAAGAGGGGTTACAGGAGCAGAGCATCCCTGGTGACTTAGGAAAGTGTGTACCTTGGTTTCATGCACTAACCTCTTGTACCTCTGGTTCAAATGTATGATGGCTGTGTTTTTAAAGGCAAATAGAAATCTGAAAAGTTGGTTCTTTCTGGGTTGCTGTCCTCTCAAAAGGGGTCAAACCACTTTCTTGGCAGATTTTCCATAAGGTTATTTATTATATAGCTGAAAAATACATGCATCAATAAGTGCATATTTTTCCCTTCCTCCTAACCATCATCCCTAGGTAAAATTAAAAAAAAAATCTGTTATGTACAGATCTTGAACGTATTTTTGAAGTTCAGAAGGCAGCCTGCTAGAAAATCAAGCAGAGAGTTTTCCTTTTATTAATGAAATGAGAAACCAAAAATTTAGAAGAAAAGAAGCAAATAGTTTGCAGTCTCATCCTCAAAGCCAAATAATTCTGGGACTCATTTTTCCCTCCTTTTAGATTTCAGGTCAGTGGGTTTGGGTTTGGGAATCTTCAGATAGTGGTTTCAAATGAAAAGCTTGGTGGGTGTGGCCTTTTGTTCTGTCCCCCACTTTCCAGCATTACCCCTCTCTCCACTCCCTCTGTCTCCTAGTCCTACTACTGTTGTTCTGTTCTTCATAACTGCCCGTGGAGTAAAGATGGACCTTTACTCTGTTTCAATCAACCTTTGAACTCTCAATAACTCCGAGAAACATTACATTTCCCATTCTGATTGGGGTGCGCCAGTAGGCACTTTGATGAGGGAACATCATCTGCTACTGGTGCTTCTTTTTTGCTCTATAAATATTTATGCTTATTCGAAATCGCTGCTGGCTAAACTTTCTTTTCTAACTATGAAACAGAATCTAACATCTCTCCCCAGGATTCTCTCACTTAACATTGCACTGATTATTGAAAGAGTGGATATGATATCTCTTCTCTTATAATAAACTCAACCAACCACACCATATTCTCATTGTCGCTAAAACATTTCATTCCCTTGTTAAAAGCTTTAATTGTTACTAAGGACAATATTTTCCAGAGCTTTTCATTTTCATCACTAACAAAAAGATGTGTTTTATTTCTTTTTACAGGAAACAAACGTCTCCCCAGAAAACAACAATAAATAAATAAATGGTACTTCAAAACCAAGCAGGACGTACTGTGCATTGTAAGGAATTGAGACCACTGTATCGTGATGTGAAATCTATGGTTCATTATCGCCTTCATTGGATAAGGACTCTATCCTATACTTCTGTGTCCTCTCATCCATAATGAAGATTTGTGCTTTGGTCCAAAAGTCAACATTTCTCCACTTGGGAATTGTGTCTAAGAGACCTAAGCATAAGTATTGCCATTTGGAATACATATACAATTAGCCCTACTTAACTGATTTCACTGTCATTGTTAATTCCATGATGATCTGAGGTTAGATTAAATGTCAAAAGAGTTTTGATACCATAGAATGAGTACTGTATTTGTTGAGCAACTTGATTCCTTTTTTTATTTCTTTTTAAAATTTTATTTATGCATTCATTGGTTGCCTCCTCTACTTGCCCTGGCCAGGAATCGGACCCACAACCTTGAGGGATTGGGACCACACGCTAGCAACCTGGGCTGGGCTGAACAATTCATTTTCGATTAGAGTAACCCACCTTCCTTGTGACTTGTGGGTCTATGGCCAAATCATTCTTCTGGGTTTCAATCTGCACATTAACAAAATTGTATTTAAATATAAGATAACACTAAAATCTGAAGAATGATATTGAAAATATCCAACAACTAGTATGGCAGGGACACGGTCCAATCAAAATGGATTTTGACATCAAATTGCCATGGAGCCCCAGGTGAATAGGAGTCCTGGCAGAAGGAAGCAGGCGAGATCAGATGAGACAGTAGACGTGGAGATACTTTGTTACCTATGAGACATACCTAAGTTTAAATAGTATGATTATAGTATTGGTTTATAAAGCCTGTGCACCCTAGTTTTCTTATAACCTTGATATTCTCCATGAATTTAAGTGCAGAAGTATTTAAAAACATAATGGTGGAAAACATGATGGGATTATAACAGTGATTTAATTGTTGCTGGAACTTTAAATAGTGGGTATTGTTATTATTCCCATTTCATAGATGAGAAGACTGAGACTCAAAGAGGTTAATTCACAGGCCCAAGCTTGCATAGCTAACCAGTGGCAGAACCAGAATTCAAGCTCAAGTGTGTCATAATCTGTACTGTAATCTGGGTTATAGAGGTATGATTTTTACTAAAATTTTGCAGCAAATTCCAAAAAGCAATAGCACATATAAGGCAGGGCTTTTACCTTGCATTACTTCTAACTTGGCATCACTGGTAAGATGAGTTTATTTTATATTTAATAAAGCATCAGGATCACTCACTTGCATAGTACCTAGCCAGTGCTGAAAGTTAGTCATAGAGTGCTGTAGGTGGGGAGAGAAATCCAAGTTGCCGTCAGAAAGCAACCCTAGGGAGCATTGTTGGAAATGGCCTACAAATTTCAGAGGAAAAGAATCAGACTCTATTAAAAAGAATTCAGTATTTTCTTGCATTTCTTTTTCTCATCTGAAATAACTACTTCTTAACTTTGTATCCAATTTTTCACTTATAATTTTATGGTTTGTGTTTTCCTTAAAGAAAGCCTCTAAAAATGTTATGACCTTTAAGCCCTGGGGGGGAAGAAAAAACAAAACAGATCTGCCATAGTCATCAGTATTAAGTAAGGACAGAGATAGGACAGTGGAATATCTAGAAAACCAGTTACCATTTCCCCCCCACTTTCCTCTCTTCCTTCTTACAGTTGAGGCCTCAACATTACATTACTCTCTAATTTACTAACTCAAGGAATATTTACTGATAAACAAATGTGTGTGCTTTTTACTCTTTCCTTAGATGCATTGACACAGTTTTCAAGTGCCCCGCAAACCTCATTGAAAAACAGATTTATTTTCATTTAAAAAATTTTATAGCACTATACCCTTAAAAAGAATTCAGTCCAAATCTCTGAATTTGAAGGTAAGTGTGGACAGGAAACACATACGGTTCATGTGAATAATCAAAGCAATAAAAAAAATCTTTAAAATATAATAACATGGATTTAGATGTCTCTAAAAGCAATTGTACCTCTATCTCACCAACACAAATCTCAAAGCCCCAAATTCGCTAAACACGCATTTACAAAAACTAAACACATTCCCACAGAACGATATATTTCCTAAAGGACAAAATGTAAAGTACAGAGAACTTTCATATCATGACAACTCCCCTGTGTCAGAAATTCAAAGGAGATCAAATGGCCCCAAAAATTTGTGTCAGGAATTCAAGGAGATCAAATAGCCAACTAGAAGATGAAGATTGAACAGTCTTGACTTTGGACTGCTCTTAAGGGAGTAGCATAAATCTTTTATGACAGATTGCAAGACAGTTTGATATGTTCCTGTAGTTGCTTCTTGCCTCTCTGGGTTCTTCTGAATCAATACTTGTCCAATCCTGACCTTTGGTTTCATGAAATCATAGCAACATAGAAGGCAAGGTCAGGTAGAAGCTCGGAGATTAGCTAATTTTATCGTTCCACACCAGACACTCCCTTCATAGTAGCCCTTGAACTGGTACAATACCTCACTATGCAGACTTCCAGATTTGAGACAGCTTCATTATTACTATAATTTCCTTCTACTTGATAGTATTTTGCTTTCTGAAACAATGATAGACAAATACTTTACCTGCCTTGTTACCGAAATACAATATGACTCTCAGGGATCTTCTCAAGGCCTTTCTTCAGACTATATTCATCCAATATGGTACCAGCTTCACATGATTCTCAGAACCTGATTACCTTGAATCATTTTGGTTTAATACACCGTAAACAAGATTGTTGGGTATGGTTACTTACACATAGGCCGAGTAATTAACAAACTTTAGGAGAATATGTTACCAAAAAAATATCAAGCCTATGACTATTAATCTTGAAAAGCATTTTCTGTTATCTCAATCTTGTCTGAAAATGTATAGCCTCTACCATAGCCGGTTTGGCTCAGTGGATAGAGCATTGGTCTGCAGACTGAAAGGTCCCAGGTTTGATTTCGGTCAAGGGCATGTACCTTGGTTGTGGGCACATCTCCAGTAGGAGGTGTGCAGGAGGCAGCTGATCAATGTTTCTCTCTCATTGGTGCTTTTGACTCTCTATCCCTCTCCCTTCCTCTCTGTAAAAAAAATCAAATATATATATAAAATCTCCTCAGAATAGACTTATTTTAAAAATTTCTTCTTAAAAGGTGGACATGGAGATTAATGGATAATGAAGATGCCACAAGGAACATAATCAAAGCAGGGAGCTCTCCCTATTCCTGCTTAGTAGATCTGATCACTGCAATTCAGCCATAACTATCCTTGAGTCTTATATTTTATCCTTTTCTGAAAAGGGAGTTTTACTTCTTTTTTCTTTACTTTTAATAGTCTTTTGGTCTTTAGGACACATACAACCATACCTGATCTTATAGAAAAGAACTACCCATTACTCTGATTTCCCTGACTATGAGTGGATGCATTACTAGGTACCATTTTGAGTTTGGAGGAGGAAGTGTGTACAGAGATGTTTGGAAAGCAAATGTATAAATCATGGCATGGTCTGCCAGTGGCCAACTGCATAATCTATTTTCTCATATTCATTAAAAAAAAAACCCCAATCTTTAGTAGTCTTTTTGCTGCTCAGTTAAAACACACACACGCGCACACACACACTTTCCAGCCTTTGTGCACCAAAATGTGACCATTTAGGTAGAGTTTTCCTGTGGGATTTCAAGCACATTTATTTAAAAGAAGAAATAATATACTTTGTTGAGTTTCCTCCAACCAGTGTTCTGAACACAGCTTTGATATCTAAAGTTTCACCTGCTGTTGTTGTTTTGTTTTTAATCCTCACCTGAGGATATTTTTCCATTGATTTTTAGAGAGAGTGGAAGAGGGAGGGAAAGACAGAGAGAAACATCAATGTGAGAGAAACACATGGATTGATTGCCTGCTGCACGAGCCCCAGCCAGGGAAGGGACCAGGGAAGAACCTACAACCAGGGTGTACGTCCTTGACTGGAATCAAACCTGGGACCCTTTGGTCCTCAGGCCCATGCTCTATCCACTGAGCCAAACCAGCTAGGGCTCACTTGTTATTTTTGATCATGAAAATATGGCACAAGACCAAGGAATACTTAAACAGTGAGTTGGAAGAAGTCTGTGTCTCTGATGATGTCATAGAGCTGCCAGAGCAACCTTTCTGTGATAGGGATGTAAACCACTATCTTGGGGGAGAAGTGGGTCTGCTAAACCAGAGGAGTACAATTCCTCACATAGTAGCTTCAAGTGTCCTTAACAGCATCCCATGGTATTTCTAAATGATTAATTTCCTTTTATTGTCGACCCCAACATTGATTTTTTAAAATATATTTTATTGATTATTTATAGAGAGGAAGGGAGAGGGATAGAGAGTTAGAAACATCGATGAGAGAGAAACATTGATCAGTTGCCTCATGCACACCTCCTCCTGGGGATGTTCCCTCAACCGAATTGAACATGGGACCTTTCAGTCCGCAGGCCGACACGCTATCCACTGAGTCAAACTGGTTAGGGCCCAACATTGATTTTAAAAGATTTTAAATGTAGGTATTCTATCTCATTTCATTTGAGCAAACATACTAGAAATAAACTTACAGTAATTGTATTATTTATATGACATGTTTTAGTATTTTTCATGCATTACATATTAGCACTAAACATGCAGATAGCCCCAGTTGGTGGTAAGTGAACAGTGGGCTAGAATGTAACATTTTATTTAAATTATAAATGCATAATGAAGAATCATGAAGGAAAACTTTCTCACCTCATCCCCCTCCCCCCAAAAAAATATATGCAATCACAAAGGTATAATGAATGCGGGGTTATCTGCAACTTGATTGATTGTTCCCTTTCATTTACATAACCTAATAACTACACAATTGTTAAGTATCTCAGTTTGTTTTTCCATAATGGAATGAAAAGGGTATATATTGAATAGGTCTTTTTCCTGAAATGTGTGATAAAAGAAAATAGTAAGAAGCAGGTAAAATCTATGGTTGCAGTTTGCTTTTCCCTTATAAAACATTTTATGATCAATGGTCAAGAGCTCAGGTTCATATCTCCAAAGCAGCTTTTATATTACCATGTTTTCCCTGGGAGACTCAAGGGGCTCACCTGAACACCAAGGTTGAAGATGGGAGGAGGCGTTTGACAGCCAACCTCAGGCCACTAGCTTATTTCGGATCCGACCCCATCCTTATGTTCTTGGGTAACGCATTTCCCATTACTGGATCTCACTTTGGAAAACTACAAAACGAGAGAATTTAAACATAATTGTTTGCTATCAAATCTATTGCCTAAAGCCATGCTTTAAAATAGAAATATGGCACGATCCTCCTGTGTAATTTCAAATTTCCTTGTAGCCACATTACAAAATAGGCAAAAAGAAACAGATGTAATCCACTTTAATGACATATCTTATTTTACTCAGTATATCCAAAATCGTATCATTTTGACAGGGTCAATGTAAAATCATTTATGAGATATTTTAAATCTACTAAGTCTCACCCTAGCCGGTTTGGCTCAGTGGATAGAGTGGTGGTGGCTTGTGGACTGAAGGGTTCCGGGGTTTGATTCCAGTCAAGGGCACGTGCCTGAGTTGTGGCTTGATCCCCAATAGGGGGAATGCAGGAGGCATCCAATCAATAATTCCCTCTTACTATTGATGTTTCTATTTCTTTCTCCCTCTCCTTTTCTCTTTGAAATTAATAAAAATGTATTTTTAAAAAATACAAAAAATTCTACCAAGTCTTCAAAATGTGACGTGTCATTTACACTGACAGCACATCTCAATTTGGCAGCTCACATCTCAAGTGTTCAAGAGCCTGTGTGCCCTGTGGTCACAGGGTTGGACTGCATAGGTCTGGTACCAACCAGCCATTGACCGTGAACCTATGAAAAAATCACCCACATTTTCATGTAGAGTAGAGAAGGACAGAAGAAGCAACGGTGGCTGGAAATCTCAACCTATACTTCCTTGAGTTCTCAGGGAAGCCTACCAGAGGAGATAATAAGAGCATTTCCTAGACAGCAGAGCATGGGCATCTTCAGATCAAAACAGATATGACTCTCATCAGAAGATACATCATTCAGAACAACCAGGACAAGAGTACATGCATACTAGCTGGCTCTAAGCCATACCGGGGTATATTTTCAATAAAAAAAAAGCAAGTCACAAGTGTTATTAACTAATCCTTTGATAACTACCTGCCCCAACATAGAATACTCTGCTTGTGAAATGGTCTTATACGTTTTCATTTGTTTGTAATATAATAGCATATAGAGAAAAGGAAGCATAGACTGGAGTGATTCTCATTTTATATCAGTCCTTGGACTGGCAATCGTGTAGTAAGGCAGACTTTGAAGCTTATCTTTATGGGTTTTTACATTTGTTTGAGAGTAACTTAATTATCTAATTCAAAAGGAGGGAGAATTAATAAAAATGAAGAATGAGCAAAAAGCACTTCAATAGGCTTCCCTGGACACAGAGTAAGGCATTTGATATATTTTTGCTAAAGGGATGAATAAATCTGAAAAAGTTTCTGAAAGAAATGGTTTCATGAACCAGATGCTGGCCAGAAGAGGATTAGGTCCTGTGATGTGTGTCTAACCAGCAGCAGCTCTAGGTGGAGAAGGCAACGTGTCCACTAGCCTGGCATTGATGGCTTTTATACATTACATTTGGGGGAAGAAAGATGGAAGTTGTTTGGAATTTGCATTAGCTACTGATAAGGGGATGAAAAAAGGTGAAGAGGGGGCAGTTCTATGGTAGGTACATAGAGTGTAAGAAATAAATATTTACTGATTTAATATATATATATATCCCTATATTCATAGCGGCACAATTCACCACAGCTAAAATTTGGAAACAGCCTAAGTGCCCATCAGCAGATGAATGGATTAAAAAACTGTGGTACATCTACACAATGGAATACTATGCTGCTGTAAAAAGGAAGGAGTTCTTAGCATTTGCAGCAGCATGGATGGAACTGGAGAACATAATGCTAAGTGAAATAAGCCAGTCAATGAAAGAAAAATACCACATGTCCTCATTCATCTATGGATAATAATAATAACCATTATAAACTGGTGAACAAAAATAGATACAGAGGCAGAGCAGCATCAAACAGACTGTCAAATTATAGCAACAAGGACAGGAACATTGTGGGGGGGGGGTAACAGATCAGCCAAGGGACTTTGGTGTGTGCATTTAAGCATAACCAATGAACACAAAACACTGGGGGGTAGGGGAGGCTGGGGGAAGGGGAGGGGAAAAAGAGATATATGTACTAATCTTTGTAAAACTTTATGTAATAATAAAAAAAGAAAATATATATATATATTTTTTTTTTGAAAGTATTACATGTCTCCTTTCTTTCTCTCATTGACCCCTTATAGCCAGCCTCTGCTTCCACCCTTACTCCAGGCCTTTAACACCCTGTGTCCATGGGCTATTCATATATGTATACATATTATTTGGTTGATTTCTGCCCACCCACACATCAATCCCTGCCTTCCTACTTTTGATTGGTTACAGGAAAGAGTCTGGAAAGTGTATGTATATTTGGGATGTGGAGGCACCCAGAGGTCTGCCAATGTCCCCTGGAGGTTGCTTCAAATTATAACATGCATTCATTAATGTGAGAAGTTTTTTGTTAGTTGTCCCCAGCTATTAACTGGTTAACTGTTCCTGTCTCTATAACTTATAACTCTCCTGCTTCTATAATTTAATTAAGAGATTAAGAGTATCTCAGAATTTTTCTCGGGATATATGTGTGTGTGTGTGTGTGTGTGTGTGTGTGTGTGTGTGTGTATACTAGAATACTAGAGGCCCAGTGCATGAAATTTGTGCAGGGGAGTGGGGGTCCCCTTAGCCCAGCCTGCACCCTCTCCAATCAGAGACCCCTCAGGGGATGTCCCACTGCCTAAACCGGCAGTCACATATCCCTCTCACAATCTGGGACTGCTGGCTCCTAACTGCTCACCTGTCTGCCTGCCTGCCTGATCACCCCTAACTGCCCCCTCCACTGGTCTGGTTGCCTCTTACTACCCCCCCCCCCGCCAGCCTGGTCACCCCTAACTTCCCCTTCTGCTGACCTTGTTGCCCCACGCTGCCTGCAGTTCAGTTGTTTGGTCATCCCTCACTAATCCCCCTGCCCTGGTCACCCCACACAGCCTGCTATTCAGTCATTATTGTTACTGTGATGGTGTCCTGGACAATTTGCATATTCCTATACAATGAGACTATAATTTCTCTAACAGTCATGATAACATTTTAAAATTATATTATGCCCCTATGCTCCGACATTCAGCACAGTGTTAAGTAAATATCACCTAATCTAATAAAAGAGTAATATGCAAATTAACCATCACTCTGAGACACCTAAGCCACACCCACTAGCCAAGCCATGCCCACCAGCCAATCAGAATGGTTGTATGCAAATTAACCCAGCCAAGATGGCGGCCGGCAGCCACCGAGCTAGAGCAAACAGGAGGCTTCCATTGCACCAGTGATGGAGTTGAAACTGCCTGCCTAGGCCAGCTGGGCCTCTGCTCAAGGCAACAATGTATCAATTATAGAAGCCATGGAGCTGAAGCAAACAGGAGGCTTTGTTGCCTGAGTAGGCCTCCACTCAAGGCAACAAAGTTTCAATTATAGAAGATAGATAAACTCCAGAAACCTGATTCCAGCCAGCCTGGCTGGGACATTGGGTCAATGGGAGCTGTGGGCAGCCTGCAAACGGCCCTCAGCCCCTCACCTAGGCTGGCCATACCCCTATGGGTGGAAGGTTCCCACTGGGGGCTTGGCCAGCCTGCAAACAGCCATCAGCCCCTCACCCAGGCTGCCCAGGCACCCCAGTAGGGACCTGAACCCTGAAGAGACTGCGGGCAGCCTGAAAATGGCCCTCAGCCCCTCACCTAGGCTGGCAATACCCCCATGGGTTGAGGGTTCCCACTGGGGGACTTGGCCAGCCTACAAACAGCCATCAGCCCCTCACCCAGGCTAGCCAGGCATGCCAGCAGGTGGACATCCCCCGACGGGTCCCAGACTATGAGAGGGCACAGGCCAGGCTGAGGAACCCCCCGAGTGTACAAATTTTTGTGCACCAGGCCCCTAGTTGCTTAATAAATAAGGGTTGAGAAGACACATTGCTCTTCAAGCAATGAGATCTACACTAATTCTACCAAATAAACACTCTGCCTTTTCAAGCAAAAACTCAAATTGTACATTAATATTACTATACAAGAAATGTTAAACCTTGTCTTTGTTGCTATGATGGATGCATGCAAACTATTTCACTTACCAAGACGAAGCCTGCATATAATTTCATATTCAATGTTATACAATAATGTGGAATAAAACCTAAACTTCATAATATGTAATGGCTTGAAAATAATCTTCATATTTATTCATTAGCTGTTACAGAGACTACATCTCAACATTATTTTTTGTATACAATTAAACTTTACAAACATCAAGAACATCTCACTCAGTAGCTAATTCAGAGTAAGATCATTATCTTATTATAATAAGTACCTGGATAAACAATGCTTAAATAAGCATGGTCTTGTTTTACAGATTATTTTTCCTGAGGAAATTGTAATCACTATTGTTCCACAATGCCTGGCAATGAACAGAGTGTTTATGAAGATAATTTGAATTATTTTCAGTCATTCAACAGGTTTTCCTGTGAAGCATTACAAATCCCTTACTTTATAATCAGGTTTTTAAATCTCAGAGCAGAGGGAAAATGAGCTACTGAGTTAGCTGTTATCCCACAGAGCTACCCACACCGCACAGATCACATTTATGAAACTTAATATCCAACCTGAACATTTTCAAACATATTTGGTTTGATAGAAATGTTTCAAGACATCTTCCTTTAACTTTGCTTATGAACATGGTCAAAGTGAGTATAAGGAACACAGCAAACTCCTAAAGAACTGGGGGATGGGAGTGAGGAATAAACCTTCTCTTTGTTTTTATAATTATTTTTGGGTAGACTGACCTTGCAGTTTTATTCCTTTAATGATCCATTCACTCATTCCCCAAATACTTACTGAGTTAAGAATTCAGGAATTAGGCATCAACTATTGCAAGCCGCAGGCTACTATGCTCAAGTGGATCAAAAGGCAGAGGGGGAAATCAGAGAAGTAGATGACAATAATAGAGATGGCTCAGGGCTTCCATTGCAGTAACCACAGGATAGATGTCATGTAAACAAAGAATGCTCCCCAACTCGGTGGGGAGGTCAGGGGGGTGGAATGGGTGGAAAACTTTTTATAAGAGATGACACAGAAGGCTATAGAAGAGACCGATCTGCACTGGACAGGTACACAGGAGATAAGTTTGACTGCCGAGAGACCAGTTCACAATTTCACACCTGAGGAGAAATGGTGGCTTCTGATGTTCCCATAAGGAACCCAATGAGCAGAAGCAATTCAACTTGCAACCCAAGTAGTGCCAGATGCCATAGTTTTCTAGGAGACGTTACATACAGCATCTTCGTCAAGGAAGTGTAACAAGAAAAACATTATTTTGTTCTGGAATCTGTCACCTGTGGATATTCTAATCTCTAAGTGTTCTGGTAACTTATGAGTTTTTCTAATTCAAAAACTGAAACAAGCCCAAGACTAAAACCAGTAGCAACCTGTGTTCTAGCTTCCATTCTATCTTTAGTGTAGCTATATACACCGGACAACTAAAGTTCACTTTGTGTTTTAGTTTTCTCATTGGGAAAGTAGAGAGATTTGCCTAAACCAGTGAAACTCAACTGGGGATGGCAGGAAACAATTTCAATTGTCAGAACATGGGGTAGAGGTTCCACTAGTTTCTACCGCATGTCCCCAGTTTAATTTGCTCCCAGTTGCCCATAACAGAACTATGCTTATCAATACACCTTTTATTGGCTCTCCTCTGGTTCCTATCTCACTTCCCATCACCTCATATTTCCCTATATTGTCTCTCAAATAAACTACATGCACACAAATTCTTGTCCCAGTGTTTGCTTTAGAGGGAATCTAAACTAAAACACATGAGTCTCATTGCAGTGTTTCAGTGGCTTCATACTTTTGGTACTGACTTATCCATTTCCTGAAAATTAGGCTGATGTAGCAGGTGATTCACAAACAATATTTCTAGAAAAATGAAGTTCAAAAGCGTTTCTCTCAGTCTTTCCTTTATCACAAAAGACGTAAGATTAGAATTTTGGTTTGATTTTGTCACTATTGACATATTACTGTTGAAACTTTTCCTTTCTGAAATTTCTATTATTGTGGAGTTTGAAAACCAGGGGAATTGATTATTTTTAATATTCTCTCCAGCTCTAAAATCTTCTTACCTCTTTAGAAGATCAAACACAGTTGGTTTTGGACAGGTACATTTTTTGGTTGATTAAATGATCCCTTTTCTTATCAATAGTTGTATTTGCAACATATGTAACAAAAGTGTGTACGTAGTAAGTGACAGTGATAGGATTTGAACTGTGGAAATAAAAGGAGACCACCCACATGAGAACAAGCAATACATTGCCTGTCCATTGCATGTTGGTATATTCATTCCCCCAGAACCAGATAATTTTTACTTCAATGCTCACTCTCCAAATAATAATATGCTTTTCATAAAAGAATATATTACCAGGAAAATTATACCCCTCCTAGTATGACGTTATAAAATTAGTGTAATTATTCAGAATACTGCACTAAATATTTAAGGAAAGGGAAGTATAATATATTTGTATACCCTTTTATTTTTAAGCTTAGGAAGACAAATATATAGAATTGTAAGATGGAATTTGAAGGAACAGAATGTGAGTGAAACATGCTAATATCTCAAACCATGAGTTCTTTGAAGGAGCCATGAATCTAGAAAGGAGTCTCAAATTCAATGGCCCCCACGACCAAGTGCGAAGCACGAATGAATGAAACAAGCAGGACACAAGAAAACAGGGTGCAGAAACCTGCAGAACACCTGTCTACATGTTACGTTCTTCATCAGCTTCAGTCCTACAGCACTGTCACCAGGTGTGACCGTTTTATATGGCAACATTTGATCTTGAAATGCTGATGAGGTATTTTATAAACCAAAAGCTTATCAAAAACAAACAAACAAAACTTGGAAGTAACAAACAAACAAAAATCAACCTTTATTCCTTTAATGATCCCTATGGCTCACCAGCCACCAATATGAACCAGCGCCTAGAGAAATAACTCAGAATGCACATAGGGGGTGCATAGGGCACTCCCCCCTTTACCAACGCTAGGCTAACCAGGTTACCCAAGCTTTTCCCTTTTCCATGTATCTAATTTCCTTTGCAACTCCAGAGCTGACTAGGACCGGGAGACAGAAATCACCGTATGTTCTTTTATGTAAACCTCACAGGAACTCGGGGAGATAGGTATTATTATGCCTTCAGGCATTCAAGAAAGTGGAGGCAAAATACAAACAACTGTGCAAGAGGATACGGAAATAACTGCACACCAGTGTGCAGAGGAAACGTGCAGGAAAGAAACAATCAGTGAACAATGAGGTTAATTACTTTATTTGTCCTCTGAGGTGGGAGCTTAGCGGAACCTTCACAGAAAGTGACTGGGAATGGGTAAATGTAGGGCTGCCTCAGGTTACAAGTTTGGAAAACTTGAATTAGGTAAAATATGCATTAACATCAAATACGTACACTCAGAAAAAACCCCAAAAACTTTAATTGAGGTTGTACAGAACTCTTCCAAAATATACGAGTATTTCCAGTAAACTCTTTTCTTACTCCAGAGGTTGAGAATACCTATTTCAAAGAACTGGCCTATTAAAGGGAGAACTTTCCAATTTGGAAGCATTTGACAGTCTTCTTTTTCTCCACTGACTCTGTAGACAGGCAGAGGTTTTCATAAAGATAAGCCATCAATTTACTTTTCTTAGAAGATTAAAGTGACCAACCCCCCCCCCCCTCTTTTTTAAAGTAAAACAGATGCTTATCATTTTTATTTGCATCTTAGTATCTGAGTCTCCATGCAGGTAGGTGACTTATGATTTAATCTCCCATTCCCACCCTTCTAATCAGGGACACAGAGTTGGCATTATTGTCCCTGAGAAGATGAAACCAAGAGAGGGATCAGCATACAATGCATCATTTCCCCAGGCATTCAGCAGAAAATGAACATATACTAGCCAAGGAGTGGAATAATAGCTTTGTTAACCATGTCAGTGGAGGTGTTCAATCTCCAGGCAGAGGGGTGGAGGAACAAAGAGAGACCAAGCACAGTGTCTCTCCTCACATCTCCACCAGTTTGCCCAGCCCATAGGTAGGCAACTTCGAGCAGATTTCATCTGATTTTGAAAGTGAGACCTTTGTAGTTCTCTTCTTCTGAAAAATGCAAGTCACAGTTCAAAGAACTTAGGGTGGAAAAATATAGCGATGCAGAAGTGGAAACAAGGCAAAGAAAGTTAGAGATAAACTTTGAATCATCAGAGAATGAAGAGGTGGAAGGTGAAGCTTTTCATGACAGAAAACATTTCTAAACAGTGTTACAGAATTTACCAGGAGACTGAAAAATACACAGGAGTACCCAGAGACACGGGAAAATCCCATTTATTTCCAGATATTTCACATATACTAGTATAGCGACTCAGAGGGTCAGTTCTCCAAATTCTGAGCAAACCAATATGAAGGAAATTTTTCTTTATACCCTTTGGTTTCTTTGTCCCCCATATATGGATCAGGCTTCCGGACCTTTTGCGGGCTTTACAAAAAGCCCCATGTGTTGGGATGGAGGCTGTGAGACCACACCTAAAGGCCTGGCCTGGTGCCAGTGCCAATAACTCCCTCCAGGAGTTGTGTATTGTTCATGGTTTATGGCCTCTGTGAAATGTGAGTATTTAGGTAAACAGGTCTTTCAAGACCAGATAATTAAGGAAGGAGCAGTGACTAGACTATAGGCTAACAGAGAATGTGCATTAGGGATACTAATTAACTAGGTACAGAGTTAGGCTGCTAGTCTCCCCCCCAAAAATGTCTTATTTTCCTTATCAACAGAAGGCCTTGGAGAATCCCCTTTGCTCATGGGATGATGGTCATGCTATTTGAGGAAGTTAAGGGACTTCTTTGCAAATAGATCACTCCAAGCAACACCCCAAACCACATTTTCTCAGCTTCTTCTTTCATACTAATTGTTGATATTTATATGAATTAATGAGAAAGGGCTTCTATTTGGATCCTAGGAATCGCTTGATGCTCACCTATGACACCACACATTTGCTTCCATTTCAAATGCATCCACACTATGGGAATGACCTTATCTATAAACATGATACATACAGAAAGTAGTCATACAGCCTTTTTGTGGAGAATAGATGAAGGCAAAATGCCTTCTACATAGCACAACTGTGGGATTGATACATAAATTGAAATTGGAAATCTTCTATAACATTACAGCCAAGGGACTATATTGTTACCTTTACAATTAGCTAATTATTGATAATAGGACAGGAGCAAAGGGAAGGTCAGGTATTATAATGCCATCTGGGCAGCTTCACAGAGGAGCTGTAACTTTACACTTCCCAGGGAACCATGGCCCATTCCCTGCAGATCTTTCTTGGGGGAAGGGAGCCACCAAGGGGAAGATGGGTGCATGCGCAGTGACAGTGGGTCATGTAGGGAAGGGGCTATCAATCACTCCTAAAACAGAGATCATTGATAAAAGGGGGTGAGGACACTAAAAATGTTCAAAAAATCTTAGAAGGTTAAAATCCTAAGGAATTCTCACCCTTCTGGTTCCTCTCTATTTCCTCTGGTTTTGTTTCTGCTTCCTTGCATTCACCTGTGTCCCTAGAAGCTGCATGGCCCACGGAAATGAGGACCCCCTCCACACAATGGACTGATGGACTGCAGCTGGGAACACAAGTTATGCTAGCCTGATGCTGGATTGGATTGTACAAATATTGATCAGAAACTTTGGGCAACTGCTCTAGTTATAGCTCTACTGACAACACAGCTTGACTTCTTCCATGGCATGATGGAGGGAGAGAGGACCTTGGAAACTCAGGCGTTTAATTCCACACAAATAAATGCCACTCATTCTCCCACGCAAGTTTCAGAAAATTCCTTTTCTTGTGACATCTCAAGAAACCCACTTCCACAGGCAACTGGTGGGGGGCACCGAGAGCTCCCCACCAATAACAAGGTGGCAATTGTCTTTGGGTGATCTTGTAGGAGTTTCATGGAAAGTGATATGATTGTTTTCTGCAACACACACACACACACACACACACACACACACACACACACACTGATACCTCTGTTAAAAGATTAGACAAGTTGGTTGTGTGGCATTAGAGAAAAGCTAGTAAACCATTTCACATATGTTTTATAGAGAAATGAGATACAAACAAAATAAAATCTAGATGGCTGACTAAACTCAACACACTCAAAGTTTGGGCAGAGAGAATCCTAAAGACATGAATACCTGTGTACTACTGGAATGATTAGCATGCTATTTGCACAGTGTTGGCAATATCAGACTTTTTGTTTTCAAAGGCAGCCATTCCTGAGCTAAATATGGCTGAATAGAATGGAAAGCTTACCAAACGTTGAATAGCACTAAAAAAAACAGTCTGTGTGTGTCTGTAGGGAAGTAAATAATTCATGGACTTTTATATTTCTCCCCTTTCCCCTGAAGGATACATGATCAAGGAGTTCGTTAGTTGCTAAATACATCTAGTAAGTTCCTGCAATGACTTAGAAGAAGAGGTGAGCCAGGTGAGCACAAAACCCATTGGGGAGAGAGATTATTGGAGAGAGCTATCTTTGTGCTACATAACCAGAGATACAGGTGGCAGAGCCAGCTATTGACTCACAGCATGTCTGTGGCAAGTAAAGAGTTCATTCATCCTAAAAAATTCTTCAGATCGAGGAAGAGGAGGGAAAATAAAAGGTTAATTGAAATGCCATAATGACATCCTCTGTCCCTCACCCGGAAATGAGTGGTTTACATTGCCAAAAGCCCTATTGCATCCCGACATTCTGTTATTACCGTTCTGCTATCAATGCCAGCATAGCAATTCCAAACACTTTATGCAGCATCTTGATTTGCCCTGTGGGGTGTAAGCTGCTGACATCTAGTCATTCTGAGACCGTGAAAAACAAAACAATTGCATTTGCTACCTGGGAGAAGGAAGGCAATACATAGGAGCTGTTACCTTCTGAAGCCCTTTCCGGCAATGCACCAATGTAGCTGGAAGTAATTGAACCAGAATCTCGATGTAAAATAGCCCACCTGCAATCTTCAATACCAATAGGTCTTTATCAACGGGAATAGAAGCAAGAATGGGGTAAACAGAACATCAGGGAAATTTGTTTCACCCATTAGGTCCGGAAATGCCAAAGAGAATGAAACTGTCATCCACCCAGGACTGGGGCTGCGTTGGAGAAAACAAGCAGTGACTATGAATCCTTCCTAGTTCTTTCATTCTTACCCTCTGTGGAAATCATCCAGTACATTTTCATCACTTTGCTTTATTGAGTTTTCTAAAATAAATGATCCAGAAGTAGCAATCAATTACAGTCCACCGATGAGTATAATTCAGAGGAACTTAGTTTCTGTTTGTTAGACATAATAGCCGCTAAATGTTGCCTTTGTACTATAAAATACACCTATATGCATTACCCTTAAAATGCCTGAGAATTGTGTTGTTGTCATTGTTGTTTTATATTGACTCCTGTGGCTATACAGAATCATTACAGAAGTCGGTTCCAGGAGCCACAGGGCAACAAGGTGTCTTAGGCTAATGGAGACAATCTGTTTTAAAGGGACAGCACAGTCCCAGCAGCCAATAAAACATGTGTAATGATTCACTTAAGCATGACAGAACAGGAGAGTCACCTAATAACAGCACCCTGCACACACTGAGTAGACTTACTTTTTTGTCTCTATTCTCTCAGTTCTTGGCTTTTGGAGAATAATCTTCTTCTGCTCAAGCCAGAGAATCAAGGAGAACATTTCTTCCTTGTATTTTTCCCTCTACTTACACATATACCTATTTTCACAAGAAGAGTGAGAAAAGGAAGAAGAAGAAAGAAGAGAAAGGGAAAGTTCTTGGAAAGAAGGAAGGGAGAAAAAATGAAAAAAAAATTTAAGAGGAAATTGGATGATAGAATACCAAAGGCAGATTTGGAGGGTTGAGTCCTCTAATCAAACACCCCCTATTCACCTGTTCCTCCCCAACTCACACATAGCTCAGCAGACAGAATGTAGTTTTCCTATTTTACCTCCATCAGTACAATCTCTTGACATTTGAAGAGCTTTGAAGTACATTCCCAAGAGGATCTTGCACTAGAAACTGGCAGGAAATAGATGGTCAATTGCCTTCATTCTCTTCAAAGCCATGGATCTCAAAATTGACCAGAAATGTCAAATCATCTCTGATAAAATACATCAAGTGGCTTAAGGCAGATTGACTCAGCCCAGGAGGGAACATGTCCCCACGTGGTATAAAAACATACCAACAATTTTTAGATCATTTAAGTTGAAAGAGAACTCAGTTTATCTTACCCAATATTTTCATGATGAAGATCCCAAAACTAAGAGAAGTGCTATAATTTGTTCAAAGACACACAGTAAGTGAATGAGGGAAGTTAGAATCCAGTCTAGTGCATTGTCCCCAATATCATGCTGCCTATTTGAGAAAATAAAAAAATGGTGCAATCCCTACAAGTGTAATCATTTAATGTTTTTGAAATAATGCCTTTACACTTCATAAAGTTATTCAAATAATAACAGCAATTATGTGCTAGATGCTGGTGATACAGGCAAGAAACAAACAAATAGCTATCTACATAAATGTTATTCTAAGAAATAGTGACAGAGCTAATATCCACAGGCAAAAATGCAACCCTCAATCCAACTGTTTTAGTTTGCAAGCTATTCACACCACACCTACCACTGTTACAAAGATATCTTATCGAGGCACATAAGAATAAAAACAGGGAGTCTCATATTAAATATACATAAAGTGATAAAATTTCTAATAATTTAATTTGATTTTTTAAAAAAAATACAGGTTGTTTTTAGCAAAAATATATATTTTTTAAATTCAGGAAATTATCCAATATCTCCTATTCAATGTCTCCATTTTTTCCCATTTGAAGTTAATAGAAGGGTTGTGTTTCCAGTGTTTTAATATCTGGGAAGTGATTGAATGTCTTAGATGATTGAAGATAACTTAGCTTAAACTTACAGCTTGTGCCTAATGCCAAACAGATTAATCCTCAAGAAATCCCTCGAGCTGTCCCCTTTCCTGTAATGTCATTTTGTTTAAATATGAGACAGTCTTTGGATATTTCATGGTTAGGAAAACATCAATTATAGAAACACACATTGGTTTTTATTGTTCTGTTCCTTTTACTGTAAACTTCAGTTGCCTTCATACAGGCATATAATATGTAAAATAAGAATGATTAAAAATATAAACTTAACACTATATAGCATTAATGATAGAAATGTCAAAATAAAAATATTTTGTTAACATTAGTAAGTTAACTTTATCAATCTTAAGTTTGCAAGGTAGTCTCACATTTTTATCTTATATAATGATCACACTAACTTTAAAAGGAAGGCATTAGTATTACTTTAGGAAGAATAAAATGTTATATAGGGAGATTAAGTTACTTGACCATGATTAAAAAGCTAGCAAACATCAAATTTAAGTGTTTAAGTTGTCTTGGGAATCCAATTCAAGTGTACTTTCTACCAAAGCAAGAACTATATACTGAATTCATTTGATTAGCAATTTTGTTACTTAATTTGATCATTCTTTACACAAAGCACAGTTTCAGTATTTAAGAAAAAGCCCCAGAACAGGAAATACATATTATTTTCATCTATTCATCCATTTACAGATATGCATCTATCCATGCCAAAACCAAGTCACTGGACTTGTTCTGCCCAACTCATGCCCCTCAAATAACTCTGAGAATATATACTTTCACTTTTCCTTGAAATAGCAGACATATTGTGTGTGTGTTTTTAATCCTTTACATCATGAATCTTTCCCACTATATGATGAAGAAAATATTAATCATGTAGCTTCACCTTCCCATAAAAGTGTCTAATTAAGATCGAACCAGTCCCAGGGGTAAATATAAAATGATTTAATTATCGTCAAAGTGATCGCAATTTGAACAGCTTCTGTTTCAAAGAATCACTCTCCCAGTGCTAAGAAGCTCATTAAATACAATTTGTGGTAATGTACTGCTGTCGTGTTTCCTTTCTGAACCACAGTGTCATATTAAAGTTTTTTTTTTCATTATTTCCCTGTAGGGCAGCATTAATGTGACACACCATATAAAAGAAAAGCTTAAAAGAGACTCAAAGACGCTCTGCCTTTTTATTTTCTCACTAGATGCTAATGGTGAGCAGCATGAAAAATACTATCTAATAAAAGAGTAATATGCAAATTAGGCATGACTCTGTGATAAAGATGGCTTCCCTCATAGCCACAAGATGGCGGCGCCCACTCCAGCTCAGCTCTGCCAATGAAGTGGTCAGGCCTGTTAGCCAGGCAGGTGTCAGGGGAGGCGGAGGGCCCAAGGAGTGGAACAGGCAATCAGAGGGGGCTGGGGGTTCCCTGCCCAGTCCAGAGGCCTTCACCAGAGGCCTCAGGCATGGGCAAGAGTGGAGTTGGTGATTGGAGGGCACAGGGGAAGAGCCAGTGATCTGAGAAGATGCCCTACCCAGGCATAAGGCCTGGGCCAGAGGTCTCAGGCCTGGGCAGGGGCAAGGCTGGAGGGACCTGAGTTCCACAGAGCCAGCATCGGAGGGGTAGGGTGGAGCCTAAAATCGCACAGGGGTCTGGGCACCAGTAGAGTCATCAAAGCAGGGGTCTGGGGGTCCCCTGCCCAGGCCTGCAGCATTGGCCAGAGGCTGCCAATGGGGTAAGGGCAGAGCTATCAATGGCAGGGGACAGAATCAGAGCTGGTGATTATAGAGGTCTGGGCTCAGTGAAGCTGGCGATCAGAGGGGTTTGGGCTTCTTCTGCCCAGGCCTGCAGCGTTGGCTGGAGGCTGCACACCTGGGCAGGGTTGGAGTCAGCAATTTCAGGGGTCTGGGGGTCCCCTGCCCAGGCCTGAAGCCTCAGGCATAGGTTACAGGCCTGGGCAGGGGTGGAGCTGGGATTGGATGGGCAGGGGTGGAGCCAGTGATAGGAGTGAACTACAGAGGAAACACCTTTTCTTACCGCTCATTGGCTAAGCTCCCTGTATGCCACTGGTAATATTCTTAGTAACATGGGCAAAAAGGTGATCTAGGGTTTTTCCACCTCATTCCTGGAAAAAAAAAAATGAAGGTCTACTGTTGGAGGGCTAAGAAATGTCATATCCTGCCCTAGCTGGTTTGGCTTAGTGCATAATGCCTCAGCCTGGTGACTGCAAGGTCTGGGTTCAGTTCTGACCAAGGGCATGTACCTAGGTTGCAAGCTCCTCTCCAGCCAGGGCCCAGGTCAGACTGTGGCTTAGGCTCACTCCCCAAGGGGATCAGGGAGTGGGCCTAAGCTGTCAGTAGGACACCCCCTGAGGGCTCCCAATATGTGAGGGGGACAGGCTGGGCTGAGGAAACCCCCTCCCCCCAGTGCACGAATTTCATGCACTGGGCCCCTAATATTCAATAATGAGTCCCCAGCCTGATGGACAAAGGTAGAGAACAGTCTAAAAATGTGGTACTATTGGTGCTTTCTCTGGAAATCTAAATACTTTTATCCATTCTTATATGATTGCAAGTGCATGGACATTGCTGTACAATGTTGATGATGCATTTTGGTTGGGTGATTATGTTTTCATAGGCATATGTTTTTATGGGTATATGAACATTACAGTTCTATGGTTCTGTTCAAGAGTTTACTCTCCTGGAAATGTGGAATTAGTATTTACAAGAAAACATTCCTTTTCAATCTAAATTATCCAGTACTGCAAAACTGTATAAAGGAGTCATTCCACTTAATAATTTGTTATTTAGATAAATTGAAGAGGAATTTTAAAAAGCATTTTTTAAAATATGAAAATATTTTCTGGGTCATCTCTTCACAAGATAAATGTACTAAACGATTTCAGTTTCTGAAGGTAACTATTAATCCACAACTAGAAATAAAAAAAATAATTTAAGGGAAGATAGATAAAATAACTATATTATTTACATACTTGAAATAATTGGTAAAAATAATACACCCAAATCTCTTTAAAAAATTGATTCTATTTCAACAATCAGCCCTGAAATATAAAACAACGCCACATTTATTTTGCAAAACACGTTACTATTATTCAAAAGCTGTCACAGAAAGGAAAGATGTTAAGCAGTTGGGGATTTTCAAAGCTGTTGAGATCCATATATATCTCAAGATTGGTTACTCTATCAAAAACAAATACCAAGACAAAAATAAAATGTAATCTAAAACAAAATATAGATGCATCTATGCAGCACCAAAACAATAAGTCTCTGGTTAATTTCCAAGGCATTAATTAATTCCATTAAATAATGGTTTAGATTTTCATAAAGAACAAGCTATCTTACCAAACTTTAAAAAGGTAATTTATGAAGATCATTTAGTAACCTCTCTTTTCTTTTCTTATTCATTTCCTTCTATTATCATTATAATTAGCTAGCTGTTTTATTAATCCATACTAGGGGCCCAGTGCACAAAACTTTGTGCACTTGGGGGGGCTCAGCCCGACCTGTGCCCTCTCAGAGTCTGGGACCCCTTGGGGGGTGTCCACCTGCTGGCATGCCTGGCCAGCCTGGGTGAGGGGCTGATGGCTGTTTGCAGGCTGGCTAAGCTCCCCAGTGGGAATCCTCACCCCATGGGGGTGTGGCCAGGCTGGATGAGGGACTAAGGGCTGTTTTCAGGCTGCCCACAGCATCTTAATGGTTTGGGTTCCTACTGGGGTTCCTAGGCAGCCTGGGTGAGGGGCTGAGGGATGTTTTCAGGCTGGCCACAGCTCCCATTGACCCAAGGACCCAGCGAGGCTGGCTGGAAGCATGTTTCTGAGGTTTACTTAACTTGTATAATTGAAACTTTTTTGCCTTGAGTAGAGGCCAAGCCTGCCTAGGCAGGCAACGAAGGCTCCTGTTTGCTTTAGCTCCATGGCTTCTATAATTGAAACTTTGTTGCCTTGAGCTGAGGCCACAGAGGGCCGAGGCAGGCAGTTTTCTCCATCACTGTTGTGAAGCCTCCTGTTTACTCTAGCTCCGTGGCTGCCAGCTGCCATTTTGGCTGGGTTAATTTGCATATAATCACTCTGATTGACTGGCAGGCGTGGCTTGGATGGTGGGCGTGGCTTAGGTGTAATGGAATGAGGTTAATTTGCATATTACTCTTTTATTAAATTAGATATATAAAAGCCCAGCAATTGGAATGGCAGAATGACCAGAACAACCAGAAAGACCGGTAGCTCTGATGTGCACTGCAGCAGCCAACCAGCCTGATGGGGTCCCCGATCCACACCACCCCCCCTCTCCCGTTCAGCCTGCACCCAATTGGCCCCCAACATCCTGATCTGGGATAGGACACCTGGCCAACTGCCTGTGGCCCCTCTCCCCCACCAGTCAGGCCTGATGAGGCCCCATTGGGGCAGGCCAGCAGGACCCCACCTGTGCATGAATTCATGCACTGGGCTTCTAGTATAAATGATAGAAAGAGAGCAAGAGGGAAACCAGACTTTATAAGCATGGTCATCTGGACAGCTTGACCAGGAAGCTACAGCTTCATGCTTCCCAGGTTGGCAACCATCTGTCCATTCCCTGCAGGTCCCTAGAGGAAGGGCTCAAACAAAGGCAAAATGTGCACATGTGCAATGAAGATAGGGTGATGTAGGGAAAGTGCTTGCCTGTCATTCTAGCCTGAGAAACAGTGAATTAGCTAGGGGGTGGACCACCTCAGAAGCCACTGAAATCTTGGAAACTTAAAATTCCCAAAGAGTCCCCTCACTCTTGCTCTTGGCTCTTGTTTGTTCCTGCATTCTCTTGCTTTGTGACCCGCACTCGCCTATGCACTCATCTTTTCTCTCTCCATAGCCATGCAGCCTTAAATAGCCGCACCATTCATGACCCTGCAGACTCAGACTTCACATGCAGGATGCGGGACTGGATGAGACTTTAGTATGGAGCCAAAAATATGCGCAGTGGCCTTAATTCTGGCTCTGTTGAAGATAAGATTGGACTTCTTCATGGTGAGAGGGACAAAGATGGGATCTTGAAATGGAAGCCCTTTAATTTTCCATTATCAATAAAGCTTTCCAGTGGAACTCCACCCTTCCATGGGGGCCTCAGGAAATTATTTTTTTTGTGTGCCACAACAACTCCACTTCCAGCAATAACAATTCTTTCAATGTTTTTGTCCTTCCTTTATCCCTTCCTGTTTTTAATTGTAAATGTTTGCTTTTAATGATGCAGGTTACATAAAAAAATCCTCTGCAGAAAGATTAAACCACCTACTTCTCTTCTCACAGCACGATGGTACCCATTTTTCTACATATTCATCAATATAATTTATTCCTAATCAAGCTGATTAGTGAAAAAAATGAAATATTGTTGCTAATGTAATTTGCACTTACTTATTAATGAGGTAAGGCATATTTTACATGTGAATATCCCATGCATACTTGTTGCTTTTTATTTGTGTTTTATGTTTTTTTTAATATAGATTTACTAGTGGCCTGCTGCACAAAATTCGTGCATAGTGGCGGGGGGGGGGGGTTCCTCAGCCCGGCCTGCACCCTCTCAATCTGGGACCTCTTGGGGGATGTCCGACTGCTGGGTTAGGCCCAATCCCCTAAATGGCAGTTAGACATCTCTCTTGCAATCCAGGGCTGCTGGCTCCTAACTGCTCACCTGCCTGCCTGCATGATCAGTGCTAACCACCGCAACTGCCCCCCCTGCTGGCCTGATCACCCCTAACTGCCTCTGTCTTGGCCCCACCACCATGGCTTTGTCCAGAGGACCTCTGGAAGGTCTCTCAGTCTAATTAGCATATTACCCTTTTATTAGTATAGATTGATTTCAGAGAGGGAAGGAGAGGAAGAGAGAGATAGAAATGTCAACAATGAGAGAGAATCATTGATTGGCTGCCTCCTGCACACCCTACACTGAGGAATGCCATGTACCATGGTACTTCCACATGAACCATGACAGGGAACTGAACGATGACCTCCAAGTTCACAGGTCCATGCTCAACTAATGAGCCATGCTGGCTGAAATATTTGTTAGTTTACTGTTATCTTTTGTTCATTTTGTTGAGAGAATTATTTCTCTCAACAATTAACTTATTTCTAATAAAAATTTATTCTACCTATTATATTTATATTGTAAGTATTTTGTCCCACGTTATCAGTGCACTATGGTTTGTTTTGAAAATTTTTATTAGTTTGTATACAATATTATATTAGTTATATTAGTTTCAGATATACAATACAGTGATTCAATATATTTATACCTTACTTACAATGTGATAACTCCACAAATTCTAGTAATAATCTGTCACCCTGCAAATGTATCACAATACTACTGACCCATAGCATCTCCCTTCTGGTAACCAACCCTGTTTCTATGAGTCTGTTTTTCTTTTGTTTGTTCTTTTGTTGTTGTTGTTTTAATCTTCATCTGATTATTTGTTTTCCATTGATTCTTAGAGAACAAGAGAGGAAGGGGTGGGGAGACAGAGAGAAACATCAATTGGTTGTCTCCCATAGGTACCCTGCTTAGAATTGAACACAATTTATTACTGTAAGGAAAGAGGCACCAATCAACTGAGTCACCTGGCCAGGGGTGTGGACTACCCTTTGATGAATGATATTTCCTCTTATTTAAAAATCCTCTGCTGGTATGTATTACTTTGATAATCCTCAACATAGTTTAAACTTTTTGAGTATACAAAATACAGCTTATTCAGTTTAGCATAGTGTCTAATAAATAGAAGGCAGCTGAAATAAGTTGAAATGGATTATTTTCTTTTAAAAATAGCATCCTATGTTTTTCCACCCCACTTCTAAAGATATGGTTTACAACTGCCTACCTTTATCTTTTATTTCTAAGCAACTAGTATTACAGCCAAATCATTAAAGACACTCAAATATTAATTGACTAAAAGTTTAAATTTTAATTCTGTACAATAAAGACTCTATTTGCTAAACCTACCTATTATTAATTAAGGACCATCAAATAATTACACACTTTGATATTTGTGACTGTG
Organism: Murina feae; assembly: GCA_004026665.1. Lineage (NCBI taxonomy): Eukaryota > Metazoa > Chordata > Mammalia > Chiroptera > Vespertilionidae > Murina > Murina feae. The sequence continues at coordinate 48,942 of PVJC01003353.1, forward strand.
TGATCTATTTATTTTTATTTTACTTTATTTTATCTTATTTTAATCTTTGCTGTTTTTTAATATTCCACAATGGATTCCAAGAAGCTTTTAAGACCTCAAACTATTTAACAAAATAGGTGAGTATTTTAATACAACTTACCATATTTTCTAGCATATAAGACTACTTTTTAACCCAGGAAAATCTTCTCAAAAGTTGGGGGTTGTCTTATACGCCCAGTCATCTTATACGCTGGAAAATACGGTACTTATAATAATAGATGATTGATATTATAACCTCACTATATGACTGGTACCTTGTGTCCCTACTCCTTTAATCCTCATAATTATCAATAAACAGATGAAGAAACTGAGGCACAGTATGATTCAGTGATTTATGGCAGAGTATGAAGTTTGTGGGTCACAGGGCTGGGCTTTGGACCAGAGAGTTGAGCTTTTCTTTGGGTGCACATCCTCACTTACCTCTATGCTATACTGAAAAGACAGAGGCAGAGAGATAGATATATAGATAGATATGGTTTTCTCATCTATAGAACAAAGATGATCTATCCAGATAGGTGCTATGAACATTAATGAATTAATAGAGGAATAGTCTTAGTCCCATTTCTGTCAGTTAGCAAGGGCTTTGTGTGAGATTATTATTATTACTTGGGGCTCAGTGCATGAAGATTCATGCACTAGGGCTGGGGGGGGGGTTCCTCAGCTCTACCTGCACCCTCTCCAATCTGGGAGCCCTCAGGGGAGCCCTCTCCAATCCAGGAGTTTCTGTCTGTCTTTGCAGTCATATGAGCAAATTGTCTGAGACCCCCAACCCAGTTTGGTTTGTTGCTCACAGAATAATAGAAGCATCTTTTTCTTTCTTTTTTTCCTCCATTGGTGATTTCCTAGAAGTTTTAGTATATCTTCCCTTTAATTTTTCCTAGACATTCTGATCTTACTTATGTATCTCACCTTTGCTTTCCCTCCTACCCCCAACTGCAATAGCAACTTGCGCCAGGCTCACTTTGCTCTAGTGTCTAGGAGAACTAAGATTCCCAGCATTCCTGGTGTTCCCTGAACTCTGGGCTTCCACCTCTGGTCCTGGTGCTACCACTAAAACTACTATTCCCAGAATTCCTGGTGCTTCCCACGCTCTGGGTTTTCCCTGACCAAGGGAGCCATGTCCTCCCCAAAGCTGCTGGCTCTCCTACTCTGCTCTGTGTATGCAAATTACTCACTATCTTTGTCAGGTTAATTTGCATACCCAGTCCTCATTGGCTGGTGGGTATGGCTTGTGGGCTCGGCTTGAGCATAGCAGAGGGATGACTAATTTGCATGTTTCTCTTTTATTATATAGGATTATTATTATTATGACTTTGGTATCATAGCAATATATTTTTACCATGGTTTATATAATAGCTTTCTTCATCTTCACTATCTTCTCTGACTACTTCCCAGGCCAATTCCCTTTTGTACCATTTCACTATAAGCATCTGCTTCATTGAAATCACTATATTCTGCTCACTTTACACATATAGTTTTCTTCAATAACCTTATGCACTCTCACATCTTCCAGCAAAAGCAGCGTCAAAGCTATCATCTCCAGCATTCACATCTCTCTTATGTGTATCCACATATCTGTAGCTCCCGATAGTGCATTTCCACTTTGATATCTTTCACTGGAAGGTTCTTAACACTAAACTCATTATCTCTGCGCCCTATGCCTGCATCCCCTGGTTGGAAAAAAATTGACAAATCTGCATTTTAAAATGTGATGAGAGCATTAGCAAGTTCTGAATAAATTGAAGTAATATACAATTTAGAAATGAAAGTGTGGAACTCAGTGGTTCTCAATAGGGGACCATTTTACACCCGAGGGACATTTGGAAATGTCTGTTATCATAACTTGAAGGAAGATCCTACTTGCTGTAGTAGACAGAGGCAAGGGATATGACTAAACATCCTTTTATGCACAACACAGGCCCTCACACCAAATCATTATCTGGCCATAAAAGTAATAACACCAAGTTTCAGAAACCCTAGTCTAACTTTACCAGCAGAGTCCAGATTTGGGGAAGTGGTCAAGTAGCTGTAAAACACCCTTTTATTTATACACAAGAGAAAAAGGAGGAGGAGGAGGAGGAGGAGGAGGAGGAGGAGGAGAAGGAGGAGGCAGAATTGGAGGAGAAGGACTCTTGTGTTCCTTTCTGCTCTTTTTGTATAGAAAGACAATGTATGATCAAACATACTGGCAAGGAGCAATATGATTAATGAAATGATTGTTTCCAGTTTTGTTTCCTTATCTGTTCATTATGAGCCAAGTGTAGAATATTAGTAAAAGGAAGGAGAGGAGAGTGTTGGGTAGGGGAGAGAGCAGCAAATAGAGAAAGAAACTGTACAAGAAAATAGAGAGAAAGGAGGAGGAAGGGGAAAAAAAGAGTTGTTTCTCTTCAGTCAAGAAATGGGGTGTTTTACAGTCTCACGCTTTGAGTGACTGAGATAATTATAGCATTTAACTAATTAGGAGACAGCATGTAATTTAAGAGAAACTCCAAGTTCAACAGACAAACAAGGCAAAAACAAGTCCTACATAGCTTCTGTGGCCTTAGATTATGTGTTTTATTCAAGCCTGGATATGAGCTGCTTTTAAAGGAAGCAATGATTCATGACAGTGAACAGTCAGGCCCCAGGCCTCAAATTGTCCTCTGAAGTTGATTATTTTCTTTTTCTCTCATTTTGCCTAATTTTGTTGACATTCTGTGTTTTAGCAATTAGTATTACCAAAAAAAAAGAGCTGATACCCTTAAAGGATAACTGAATAGAAATGTATCTGATATTTACATTCTCAGTTATTTATATGTTTTATATATGGGAATACCAGTGAGAGGTCTTCAAATTAAAAAAAAAAATACAGAGAAATAAAGAACAACAGATTAAACTTTTTACTCAAGCTCATGATTTGTGACTCATGTCTGACTCTTCAATCATCTGGTCATTTATGTAATTGAATCGTACAACTCTTCCTAAAACCTCATCTCCAACGAAGCTGAGCTTTGGTCAAATACCTTGGGGATTCTGCAAATATAGTCTAGGAGTTATAGAGGTTAGCAGTGAAGAGCCAGAAACCTGGAAAATGGACTCTGACTGCATAACTTCGGTAAATGATCTAAGTCTTACTTTCCTGAATTGAAAATTAGAAGTATTGATAACTCATATATCATGGGGATGTTGTGAGAATTCAGTCGAATAATATAGGTTAAGCACTTAGTTTAGTGCATGGCAACATTGTAAATGCTCAATAAGTGTTAACTACTTTTTGAAAATAACATTGTTTGGAATATTACTGCATATATTACCCCCCCCAGAGAACTACTTTATGAACTTAAATGTATCTAATTCTTTCTATAAGTATATACATGTATGAGTGCATACACACATACACACCCACACCCAAACACATTATCATTATTCCATCATTTTATTTTAAAGACCATTAACTTTTAGAGTACACCTGTAGGCCATTCATATATTTTATCACGATAGGTTCTGAATGAATATTTATGCTCAAGTGCTAAAACACAAAATCAATTTGTTAGGCATTTATGTTATTTGTATAGAGAAAATAAATTAAATTTAAGTAATTTCAAATGTATACTATGGAATTAAATGGTACAGAAGAATCTTCATGTAAAACTATATATATGGGTAGTTTGCTAATTACACCAGGAGACCTACCGGATGTCCTTCTGAACAAAGCCATGGTGATGGGGCCAAGGCAGATGTGGTTAGAGGCAATCAGGCCAGGAGTGGAGGGCAGTTGCGAGTGATCAGGCCATAGGGGTGGGCAGTTGGGGGCAAGCAAGCTGACTGTGGGAGCCAGGTGGGGGTGAACATGCCAGGAGGAGGCATTTGGGGGAGAGCAAGCCAACAGGTAGAGTGGTTTGGAGTGATCAGGCAGGCAGGCAGATGAGTGGTTAGGAGCCAGCATTCCTGGATTCTGAGAGGGATGTCTGACTGCCACTTTAGGCCCAATCCTAAACTGGCAGTTGGACATCCCCAAGGGGTCCCAGATTGGAGAGGGTTCAGGCCAGGCTGAGGGACACACACCACCTCCTCACATGAATACATGAATATGAATTTCGGGCACCAGACCACTAGTGTGCGTGTGTGTGTGTGTGTGTGTGTGTGTGTGTGAGTGTGTATTAGAAGCCCAGTGCACAAAATTCATGCATGGGAGGTGCAGGGGGGGGTCCCTCAGCCTGGCCTGCAATGATGCCAGCATTCCTTGCCCTGGCCTGAGGCCCCTGCCTTCTTTTCTCTCAGCCAGGGCCCCTCCCCTTAATCCATGCAGCTGGGGCCTCGCCCCTCCCTCTCTCTGCATGGCTGGGGTGTGGACACTGAGCTTGCATTGCCAGAGAGACGCCACCAGCATCCTGCTCTGCCCACTATGGGCACCACCATCTTTGTCATGGAGTGACGGTTAATTTACATATTACTCTTTTATTAGATAGGAAGTATGTATATATATGAACAATGAAGTGCCTTTGCATACGTACATAGTTAACAATTTAACCATAATAATCCAGTTTCTTCAATTGCATAGTTCTCCTGTTTTACTGATAAGAAAGTCAAGATGAAAGTTGTCTGAAGTGTCACAACTATTCAGGTGGTCTCCAATTTGAACCTCAGATTTGTTGAACATCTAAGTCCACGACCTTTATTTTTGCTTACTCATAGGCAAAACAGGGCCTATCCTATCTTTCATAGTTATTTATTTAAATTGTAGAAATAATAAGCATTTTTAAAACTATAAGTTGGCATTATAAATTAGGATGTGAGTTATGGTAAAAAGAATTTTATAGAGGCAGTGGGCTTGCCATTTACAATAAATAGGTAGATTTTTTAAACAGAGGATAGGTTAATTTATGGGCTATTCTATGGACTTAAAAGAAAATGGTTAGCTGGGCTTTTAACATTTGGATTCATGTGGTTGATACTATATAGGCATGGTCTGAACAGAGAAACCAGGGAACTCCAGGAGTGGACAAAATATATGTAATTTGTGGACACAAAGTTTAAAAACAAGCAAACAAATGAAACACTGAAATTTTATCATGGATAGTAAAGATATTCTCCCCTTTGAGTACAATTGTAAAAGAAAAAAAATGGGGCTTACATTTTTTGAATTTATATGTTGGAATCATAAAAGTGTGTCCTAATGAGAAGCCTGAGAAAGAATAGCAAATTAATCACATTAGGAAAATGTTGCCCTTTGCATTTCCTTGCTCCTGGGAACTTAAATGCTGAATTTTAATGTTGCATTAACATTTGCAATAAAAGTTAAAACCCTAACAGTAAAATGCAAACTTCTTGCAGAGCAATGTGGTAATTGTACAAAATAACTGCACATAATGATTCAGGAGGTCTGAAGGGAAGGATCAAGTGTTGTCACCTGAATTTCCAAAGGAATTTCCAAGGGGGGTTGATGAAGTTACTGACCTAATTAAAGTTTGCTATGATATCAAAGGTAAATGCTGCACATTTGGCTTGCTTGATTTGATAGACATTTTTCTGAAAAGGCCTGTATATACAGCCATTGTAAATATTTCCTCAACTGCTTCATTGTCTTGGATATACTGTATTTTTATTTTGGTTCAAACAACACTTTTTTCCCCCTAAAACACCTTGATTTTCACTCACTGTATTTCACCAGTGCCCCATAGAGAGCACACGTGTGTCATTCATATATAGGAAGCTTAAAGAACTAAAAGTCAAAACCAGGCACTACTAAATATTTTTTAAAGAAGTATTAAGTTTGGGCTTCTATAGCCAAAGGAACATGTGAGGATAAGAGAAAGAAATGACCATAAATAAATTTTGAGTAAGAGGCATGGTTTTTTGTTTTGTTTTGTTTTGTATCACTGAGTCTGAAAAATAACCCAGGACCAACTCTAAAACAACTTCCAAGGCAGCAGGAAAAAAAATATTTCATACGAATCTCTTTCTAGAAAAAAGAAATCACAACTAGACAATATTTACAGGAATGATAACTGTGTAATTCCTACGTTAGCCTAAATCTAAAGACTTTCCCAACTGAGCCTAGTCCCTGTTGGCAAACCACAGAATTGGGAGATAAACAAATGCTGTGTCTCCATAGTCTGAGGCTGCTAATTACATAGCAAAAGCTAAGTGATCCATATAATCTTCATTGTGGTGTCATCTTGTTTAACTTGCCAAATTCTTCAAGTTTTTATAAATTTACTGCTTAACTTGATGGGGGGGGGGAGAGGGTCTGAGACCAATGATTACTATAAAACTATAGTGAGTAAGAAGGAATGTGCCAGGAGGACAATATAAAAATTGATCCCTGGAACAATATAGACAGACCAGAAATGAATAGATGTATTTAAGGAAACTTGATTTATTATGACTGAGCTGTTATTTATTTATTATTATTTTTTGGTGGATATAATTTTCAATAAAGGTGTCTGGGAAAATTATCTACTCATCTGGAATTAATGATGCTTTGCCACAACATTTTATAGTATAGAAAAATATAATTCCACGTGGCTTAAATATTGCTAATTGAAAGATAATCTTTAAAATGTTTAAAAGATATTCTGGGCGGGTACCTTAATGACCATGAGCTGGAAAGGATTTGTTAACAGCACACAAATGCACATATGAACCACAGCCCATAAAGGAGAAAATAGATACAGTCAACTATTTTAAAATAATAATGACCTATGTATCAAAAAATACTAAACTAGAGTGAAAAGAAGACAACATATACTATTCTCAAAAGCTATTTTTCAAAAAAAAATAGTGTTTGCTCATTAGTAATAAGGGAATTTTAATTCAGAACCTTAATAAGATGCCATTTCAATACATCAGACTGGCAAATTATTTTTGAAAAACCTAAATGATACCAAATATTGGCAAATGCATAGATAAAACAGCAACAGCAACAAAATTGTCTCAAGTGGTTAGGAGCGAAAAATAGTAGCACTACTTTAGAAAGACATTTGATATTATGTAATGGTATTAACTGTGTACCTAGTACATGACTCAGCCTTTGCCCTCTGAAGCATCTACAAAACTCTCTTGCATGAGCACTAGATGTCACTAACAAGAATGCGCATAAGCACAATTTGTAGTAGCAAGAACCAGAAACAGCACAAACCCATTAAGAGTAGAATCCTATCTAATAAAAGAGTAATATGCAAATTAGGCACACTCTGTGACAAAGATGGCCGCTCCCAGGGCCACAAGATGGCGGCACCCATATCCACAAGATGGCGGCACCCAGTCCAGCTCAGTTCCGCCACTGAAGTGGTCAGGCCTGTTAGCCAGGCAGGTGGCAGGGGAGGCAGGGGGCCCAAGGGGCAGAACAGGCGATCAGAGGGGGATGGGGGTCTTCTGCCCAAGCCAGAGGCCTCAGGTATGGGTAAGGGTGGAGCCAGTGATCGGAGAGGTATGAGGGTATGCTACCCAGGCATAAGACTTGGGCCAGAGGCCTCAGGCCTGGGCAGGGACAAGGCCTGAGATCGCAGGGGCCTGAGCTCCGCAGAGCCAGTGATCGAAGGGGCAGGGGCAGAGCCTGCGATCACAGGGGTCTGGGCACTGGTGGAGCTGGCATAGCAGGGGTCTGAGAGTCCCCTGCCCAGGCCTGCAGCCTTGGCCAGAGGCTGCCAGTGGGGCAAGGGCAGAGCCAGTGATGGCAGGGGACAGGATCAGAGCCAGTGATTGCAGAGGTCTGGGCTCTATGAAGCTGGTGATTGCAGAGGTCTGGGGGTCTTCTGCCCAGGACTGCAGCCTCAGGCAGAGGTTACAGGCCTGGGAAGGGGTGGAGCTGGGATTGGAGGGCAGGGGTGGAGCCGGTGATGGGAGTGAACTACAGAGGAAACACCTTTTCTTACCACTCATTGGCTAAGCTCCTTGTATGCTACTGGTAATATTCTTAGCAACTTGGGTATTAAGAATCCCTTAAATCAATCTAGGGTTTTTCCACCACTGGAGAAAAAAAAAAATGAAGGTCTACTGCTGGAGGGCTAAGAAATGTCATATCCTGCCCTAGCCAGTTTGGCTCAGTGCATAATGCTTCAACCTGCTGACTGCAGAGTCTGGGTTCAATTCTGACCAAGGACATGTGCCTAGGTTGCAGGCTCCTCCCAGGTCAGGGCATATGCAGGAGGCAACCAATCAAAGTGTTCCTCTCACTTTGATGTTTCTCTCTGATTTTCCCTTCTCTTCCACATTCTCTAAAAATCAATGGAAACATATCCTTAGGTGAGGTAAAGAAAGAAAGAAAGAAAGAAAGAAAGAAAGAAAGAAAGAAAGAAAGAAAGAAAGAAAGAAAGAAAGAAAGAAAGAAAGAAATGTCATATCCTATGAAAGACACATCTTGAAAATGCCTAAAGAAAGTTGTCATTTCTTCATGGTGAAGGGATTGGAGTCTGTGTTGATGAAAGCACCTTGGTGGCTGCAGTGACTGTCAGTGGCTGCAGCAGCAGGGTGATGGGGCTTCCCCTGATTAGGTTGGTCACCTCCCACAAAGGGAGGCCAGACTGTGGCTTAGGCCCGCTCCCCAAGGGGATCAGGGAGTGGGCCTAAGCTTTCAGTTGGACACCCCCTGAAGGTTCCCAATATGTGTGAGGGGGCAGGCTAGGCTGAGGAACCCCCTCCCCTAGTGCATGAATTTTGTGCACTGGGACCCTAGTGGAATAATATATGGCAAAGAAAATAAATGAACATTATAGGGAATTGCAAACAAATCCTAGAAGAAATTGTGCATTATGAGCCTACTTTTATAAAATGCACAAAGATGCACAAAAATTCAAATGGCATTCAAATATATGCAGTAACACCTTCAAACAAAAAGAAAGAGGATCATAAACACAAAATTTAGAATACAGGTTACCTAGGTGGTAGCAGGCTATTATATATGGGCCCCTGGGTCACAGCTTTGGCAGATAGGGTGGGAGATTCATAAACTTGTGTAGTACTATGATTCTTTATATCTCATACACACTATAAACATTGTCTTATATCTACTTGGTGTTAAAAATGATTACTTTAAAAAAGAAAACATGTCATCAGTTTGCTTATCAGAATTGATCACCAAGGAAGCAATTTACCATGCCAGTGCTTCTTCCTGCAGGTCCTAGGGAAGTGCCTGGCTCACATTTGGGCCTCTGGGCAGGGGGTCATAACAGATGTTTGCCGTGAGCTGAAAGGAAGCTGGATGGATGCCAACAATAGTGCTTATGACATTGCTCTCACCCAGGCAGAGACATTAAAGTCAGCATCTCAAGAAAAACAGTAGCATGCTATATCCAATAGGTCACGGATTCCTGAGAGTGTCAATGCTATATTTCATAACCGCCTAAACCCATATTGAAAAAGCAACCCTTTTCTGCCCACTCCTCCCTGAGAATTTGCCAAACCCATTAACCTTTTTATTCTAAAGAGAATGATTCCCCTACAGGTTCAGAAAGCCAGGAAGAAGTTTGTGACCATTGTTCCCAGAACTGTAGGGAGGACCCACAGAATAAGAATTGTGATGCTTCTCTGCGCCTACTGACAGCGAAGCAGGGACCTGCAGGAGCAGCTCGAGCTTGAAGGTTGCTGTCAATCACACTGAGAAATAAGCCATGATCTTGCCCTTTTTTTTCTGCAGGGCTGGTTCTTTTAGCAGCTTTGTTCTGACCCTGGAAGACTCCACCTCATTTACAGACTCTATATTTTGATGACGGGCACCACCAGGTTCTCTGCGGACTTACAAGTTCATAAATTACTTGGCATTCATAGATGCAGTACTCAGTGGGGACGTATCCATCTGTTTGTTTGTTTTTCTGGATTACTTATCAGTCATGAAAACAGAACCATGCATTTCTGCTATGCTTCAGAATGTGTAAGTGTTTTCAAATTTATGTGTTTATCTTTTTCAAGAAAACTGTGGCTCAATATTTTTTAGAAGCTCTTTTTCATCAACCTTATTTCCATTTTGTTTAAGAGTTTGTGGAAGAATGACTCAGGATCACTCTGTGGTTGTCCCGGCCCATTCAGTGGCCTGAGCAGTAGGGACCTCAGACCTGTCTTCAGCAGAACACTGCTGAATACACACCTGCGAGGACACCTGCAGCCTCCAGACCGCATGGTTGAGTAGCAGGGAACCCGGAAGCTTGAGCAGCACATTCACCCTGAACTTCCTCCATGGTCAGCATCTTTTAAGATTGTCACATCAGGTAAGAATCAGAGCTGGCCCAGCCAGCGAGGCTCAGTAGTTGAGTTTCTACCTATGACCCAGGAGGTCACAGCACAAGTTCAGTTCCTGATCAGGGCACATTCCAGGGTTGCAGGCTCTATCCTCAGTAGGGGCATGCAGGAGGCAGCCAGTCAATGATTCTCTCTCATCGCTGATGGTTCTATTTCTCATTCCTTCTCCCTTCCTATCTGAAGTCAATAATATATAATCATAGCTAGAAGTTAAGCTCAGGTCTTTTGAAGTCTCAGAGCTTCAAGCCTTATCCATAACATCCCAAAGACTCTTCAAATTACACATTTGATGAAGAAGTTTGAGGAGGGGAAATTATACCTTAGATGCTGTGATTTAAACAATTGAAAGTAATGCTTCGTTTTGCTTTAGGATAGATTAGGTGTCAGTCACTGTGCTATATACTTTCACACATGGTAACCTGTTGTGTCCAATTCAAGCATCTCATTTTTTTTTTTACAAAACAGCCCTCCACACTAAATAATTTTATCCCAAATTGCCAGCAGTGCTGAGGTTGAGAAGTCCTGAGGTCCTGGGCAAAGGAGAGATAGAAACAAAGTGCCAGGATTTGATCAGGAGTAAAAAGATTGGAAACGTTTAATCAGCCACTTCCTGGCTGATTATCTGTGGCTCTAAAGGAAATTGCTATATGTATAAATAACCATTGTGGAAATCAGAGGACATTTAAGTCACCTGCCAACTTCCTTAGCGATGAAAGAACCAAGTTAAACCACAAGTAAAATAGCACCCAAAATAATGTCACCGCTCAAACTTAAAGATGCTTTCATTTTTATTATTTAACACCAACAACAAAAAAGTTCATACTTCCAGAAAAAAAAAATCACACTAGCAAAGACATACTGTTATTTTTAAACTAGAAGCCCAGCATGCAAAATGGTGCGGCCCTGCCCACTTGCATGACCTCGCTGTGCTCAAAGCCCCGCCCACCCATGCTCACAGCCCCGCCCACTTGTTCCGATCTTTGGTCCTTACAGCGCTAGAGCCATGGGCTTTATATATATATATATATATATATATATATATATATATATATATATATGCAGGAGTTTTCTGATACCAGTGTTAGGCATTGATCAAATGGCTGCTGCCTCCCCTTACTTTTCTCTCTTGGTCTGAGAATTAGGAAACTGATGGACACTGAGCCTTCAATGGAGAGAGAAAGTACTATTTGTTTCCTACCCTCTCATTTATTTCTTTTCTCTTGCTCCAAGCCTTGCGTTAATAAAGTATAGAAGGAAGAAGAAGCTAGGACTAAAGATACTTGCATGCATCCTCCTTCCCATATAAGACCTATAATTTTCTGAAATTTTCACAAATGCGTTACTTCTTTTCCCTTTTGACTGCCCATGTTGAAATTCACAGAAACCAACAAAAGACATCATGAAGTCTCTCCAGCAGGCGTCATTTATTTAGACAGAGTAGGGAGGCTATTTTAAAAAGGGCAGTAATTCCTTCTTGCTGACAAAAGATAAAGGCTTACAATTCCCTGCTGAAATGTGTACAATACCTTGTATATTGCGAACATGTAATCATCTTTTGAAGAAAAAAAAAACACAGAGAAAAACACCAATTGGCAACACTTTGCCATAGAAGCGAAAGTGTTCCTGCAAACCATGAATATTTTGTAATTCTAGTCTTCCAAGGGAAGCAGATGAAGGTTAATTGCTGAGCCCCAGACAATAGTTCAAGTCAACTTAAAATGTTATTGAAGTTAGAAAAGTTACCATAATTAAACTAGTCTTTTCTCAAGTAAAGTTTGGCTCCCACTAGATTTTAGAGTTGCACCTAACTGCATTAATGTGAGGGCTATCATATTCCAAAGAGGCACAGAACGAGCAATTTGATTCCATCTGTCTTGAATATTACTGAGGAAGTCAAAGCTTCTGTTAGACGGTGAATATTCTACTACTGAGAATATACCAAGACTGGGTGCAGTAATTAAAGTGAGCAAAATTATGTTCCTCTATGCCAACTGCCATGTTTTTCTATTGCTCCCCACCCTCCCACAGAGAATTATGAAGGGACATTTGCAGTAAAAAACAATATTTGTACACTGTCATTTGGGAACCATTATCACCCTTTAAACCACAGTTATCCATGTCAGGGGTAGAGCTTGTGGATACTCTGTGGCCTTTAAAATCTTTCCCTGCTACAATAAAGACAAGCCTATTCCAAATGCCTAGTGAGGTCACATTTAGATTTTATTAGGAATCAGAATTTCTTAAATACTCACCTTCTTTTCTATAATAAAAAAATAAAGAACTAAACCATTTTAACCTAATTAGGCCCTGGAGCCCTGAAGCAGCGATATTGGAAGTGGGTGGTTTGTTCTTGGATTCCCCTCTTGTTCCAGCCCTGCTCTTTACTCAAATCCCTCTGTTTTCATATTTAGATTGGGACCCAACCTCACAAGGCTCCCATCCCTCCTTCCTGCCCTTCACATACTTTCATCTCCTTTTCTCATTAGTTGGAGAGCTGTGATTGCCTAATCTCACAAAAGATCACACACCAGGATTACAAAATCTGGGCTACCTTCATTATGCTGCAGTCTTAAAAAAGATAACCACCATTAGATTCTTTCAAACACAGACCTTTTTCCTTTATTTCATCCTTGGGAAACCAAGTTCAATCAGAAAGAACTGTGGACCCCTAGGGTTAGCCAAAACTATCAAGGAGATCCAAGAATGACCAAGCCAAACAGCTCTGGTTTGATTTCTAAACTGTAGCCATCATTATCTTATAAAAAATAGTTTGAAAAATTAATACACTTGATTTTTGCCTTCAGGTTGCTTAAGAGATATAAGTGCATACAAAAGATAGCAGTATAAGAAAACACCTAAGGGGTCAAGTGAAACATGGAGATTATATAAACCCAGGGTTTCAGACAAAGGTACAGGGCATGGCTCTGGGAGGTCGGAGATCTTTTTTCTTCATCTTCCAGGTAGTCGATATTTGCTTATGACCTTGATTTAGGGCAAAGGAAATGATAATCTTATGTCATTTTATAGAGACCTCAGAACAGTAAGAATTAGAATCTTTCCAAAGGAATAGGTCAATCATGAAGAATGAGCCTCATGTTTAATTCATAAAATAAAATCTCTGTGATTTGTAGTAAATGTATAGGTGCTATTCACAAGCAAAGGAGTATAATCATATTTTAATGGGCGATGTCTCAAGTGATGCAAGAGGGATTCGTTTCAGTTTAAATTAAAATAATTTAACTCAGCAGCAACTCTACTGGAAAGATACACATGGTCGGAGGAGATGAGACTATTAATTATGGCAAAAGAGGGAATTGACCCTCTAAAAGGGAAATTCATTTCTCCCTATAGTCACATTCAGTGAAGAAGTTAAGGGGTTCTGTTTTTGATAGAGATGGTAAGGATATGATTGAGAAAAGTGTGAGAACATCATTTACTTGGTCATGGCTGCAAGAGCAGGTGCTATTACCTGATCCTTGCCAACATATTCCAATAGTTTCACTTCTCTTTTTCTCATCAGTACCATTAGGGCTACCTACCCTAGAGTGCTCTACCCTTGTGGTAACCAGCAAAACAGGTCCATAGAAGGAAGAAAAAAAGACTGAAATTCTGGTAACATTGTGACTCAAAGTGGGTTCATAAAAGAGAATGGCAAAGGAGATGAGGATACCCTGGTTACCTTAGTGTGTGTGTGTGTGTGTGTGTGTGTGTGTGTGTGTGTGTGTGTTTCTCTATATCTTCTTAAAACCACAGAAATTTCGCAGGGAGTTATATTGAAACACTGCTGACAACAGATATTTCTAGAGTGTATACATATATGTATGTGCTTATAGGCAGGGAAAGGTTCTGAGTTAGAGACTTCTATTACTTTATAAAAATGTGTGCTTTTGTACTATTTGTCTATCATGTACATTTATTACTTCTAAAACAAAAAATACAGTGTTATAAGTAGGTTCAGTCGATGCTTAAATAATTATTCTTGACATATTTTAATCTGAGTTTATGTATTTTAATACCCACTAGCATCTGTTACAATGTCTAATGTTGTATAAATGTTTTAAAGATTCATTAGGCCAAAATAAAAGTACAAGGACTAAGTGAAGTACAAAAGAAGCTAACTAGTTGGCCTTCTGTGTCAAGACAGGACTGTCATATAATAAGTGCTGTGTTTTTATTCCTTCCCACTGTAGTCTTAAAAAACAAAATCTCAGTCCACTCTGTTTCCAGCTCCTCTCTGCCCTTGTACTTACCACCTCTGCTGCAAGTTCCTGAAGTTGCCCGAACTCCATGTTTTCTGCTTCTGATCATTCCATGAAGTCTGTCCTCAGAAGCCTGCATTTCATCTGTCACTCCCTACTTGCCTGGCCTCTGGTCTATGCCTAAGGCCAAGTGATTTTCTCTCTGACAAGTGATTTTCTCTCTGAAAATCCACTGCTATTACATCCTGGACTCTTCAAAACCTACTTCATATGGTGCTTATATCTGCCATCACATCCCTCTGCAACTAGATCTCCATTTGTGATCCTTTATTAGTAGGTAAGTCCATGTTCTCCACCACTCTATGATGAAATGGATGCATTACATAGGCAGACATGCCTAGTTGAAAGGGCACTAGCTTCCTCGTCAGAAGAACCTGGTTAATTTTTTGACCCCTCCCCTCCCCCACTTTACAATTGTGGAAACGTTGCACTGACTACTCAACTTTCTTAAACTCTAGTTTTCTTGCCAATAGAATGGACACTATGTTATGGCAACTTGGAAGTATCACCCAACCCAAGTATCAGCATACAGATTTGCTTTTCGCTGTCTTCCACAAGGGTGATAACATATTATTTTTCTACTTATTATTCTTCAACAACTTCTTTCTGTGCTTTGAAAAAAATAAATGGGATCTCTGCGCAGTCTCCAAGGTTCTGCCACTGTCACCCCACTGCCTGCCATCACAGACCACTTTTCCAATCAGACCATGAGCTCAAACCACTGCTCTCAGGGTGCCTCTCTTTCCTTTCACTCTGGGTCAACCTTCAAATCAGCTTAATGCCACCAGCCTGAAGGTTCTATCTTAGTAGTTCATTCCTCTCATTTATATAATTCTACTACTTCATTTGTGAACATCTATACAATCTAAATTTGTTATTAGGAACTAATGTTTTTGTTTTCCTGCTATTCTCTACCTTCCCAATCTAATTGTGATAAACACTGAGCCAATTTTTTTCTTCCAATACATACTCAGCATCTAGCCCAATGTTGTTTTTTTATTTTATTTTATTTTATTTTATTTTATTTTATTTTATTTTATTTTATAGAACTACCCATTAAAGACTCAGTGAGTGAATCAATGGAAATAGGAATACTTTTTCAGGGGGTTATAGTGCTAAATTTAAGCAATGTGTGAATAAGGCAACACAATGAGATGCTACATGAAGCCTACCCTATGGGTTTAATAATAATCCTTCAATTATGTATGTATTTAGTTGTAAAATAGGGAAAAAGAGAAATGGCAGCTATAGAGAGATGCTGACTATGACTTCAATCTAAGGGAGTTATGCCAACTGGTCCTAAAATTTCCTCCAAATAAAGAATGTTTCTTCACCACTTTCACCATTTGTTCCTTACACTGTAGAACCCCAAATGCTATGCATAAAATGGCATATCAATATATTTTTGAAGGAGAAAGAGATGATAAATATATTTCCATAGGAACAAAGGTTTACATGAATTTTGAGATAGAAGAGACTATGAAATACATATATACCACTTCTCATCATTTATTAGATAAACAAACTTAGAAAATACATGACTTGAATTAATTTACTCAGAAAATTACTTAAAAAATAGTACAAGGATCCAAGTACTCTAACATCTACTCTATGTTTGTGTGTATGTGCATCAAAGCAGACTTACATAGATTTTGATTTTAGTTTGCTTTAATATTTGGAAGATTAAATACATTTGCCTTATGCTATGAATTATTATAAGCATTTTAATACCTGTGGATAATTGAGTATTTGCTTCACTTAAAGTGACCTCATTCAGATTTGTCACAACTCTACCTAAAATTCAGTCAATAATTCTTTGCTTAATATTATTTTTCACTCTTTCTTTATGCAAACATTTTTAAAGATATGTGTCCTTCATGCTTTACTGGCAGAAAACAAATACTCTTTCAGCTAACTCAAATTTCAGCTTACTCAAGGAGGTAAGATAACTGGAGGAAAATGCTCCAGAAAAGTAAATACTTGTCTCTGAAATACAGGTATCTGCCAAAAATCTTTGTGTTTTAAGCCCTGGTTTTCTTTTTGAAAGATAGTCTCTCTAGTTCATCTCCTGCTATTGGCTGTTCTGATTCAGTTCGTCTTCCCAAAGTGACCCCAATTGCAATCTTAGCCAGCCGTGATCGAGTTCGCTCCATCCTTGTGCTGAGACTAGGATCTGTGGGAGATCACACATCCACAGAAAGCATGCAAGGAGGAAGAGATCACACACAAGGAAAGACCTGGTCTGATTTCTGCCTTGTCCACAGTCTGAACCCTTATCATCTTCTTTATCATCACCATCAACTTCACCATGATGACTTTGGGGGCTCAAATACTAACAGGTTGTTTAATATCTTTTTTTTTAAAGTTAACAGTGTCACAATTAAAATGGGGCCTGCATCCCGGCCGGTATGGCTCAGTGGTTGTGTTGACTGATGAACCAGGAGATCACAGTTCAGTTCCTGGGCAGGGCACATGCCTGGGTTGTAGACTTGATTGAATCATGCAGGAGACACCCAATCAGTGATTCTCTCACATCATAGATGTTTCTATCTCTCCCTCTCCCTCTCCCTTCCTCTCTGAAATCAATAAAAATATATATTTAAAAATAGGCATGTAAAAACACCACCTAACACCCAGGGTTGTTTTGTATATTAAGTAAGTTATGCAAAGTACCTATCACTCTGTCTAGCTTATTACCACTGCTGGTGGGTTACTTTAACCATTTATTGAGCATTTGTTTGGTTGAGGCATTCTTATCCCATTTAATTCTCTCATCAACTACTTTAAAGGCAGGGATTCTAAAAGGGATATTTACCTTTCCAAGGCTCCATAGCTAGTAACTGCTGACACAAAGATCTGAACCTAGGTCTGGCTCTGAAAGAGTTATGGATACAGATTGTGTTATTATAAGTTTCTATCACACAACTTTACACCATTATCAGAATTACAAGAAAATATACTTTCTAAAAATTTTCTCTCTTAAAGTTGAGTTTGAACCTGGAGGTTGAAACTGAATCCCTGTCCATATAACCTGAATCTCTGTCGAATGGAAAAATTGGACTTATTGCCTATGAGTTTTTATCTTTTTTATTATGATGCAAACAGTAAAAAGTAAAACTCTTATACTTTGGACATGAGGATAAAGTTCAAATCCTTTGTTCCAGACTTAGTTTATCTCAGTTCTAATATTGGTACTTGCCCTGGGCCACTAAACCACTAATAAAAAGAATTAAAATAAATGACCATATAAGTACTTAGACATTGAGAAGTTAAGATCTACCCCCTTCAAATGCCCACTCCCCATTTACACTGTGAACCTAAGACTCCCTCATGTATCCCAATTCATTCAGCAAGCAGTAAAACCCAATTATCTTGGGGTTTTCTAGACAATGACATTAAGAATTACATACATTAGGGCCTGGAATCCTTAACAGATTTTGAAGAAGATAAATCAGCATAGGTGGTTTTTGGAGGGATAATGTCACATGGAAACAGGAACTATTTTCACTTTACGTAGTGAGAAGAAGCCCATAAATTCTACACCATGACACTTCTGAAAATATATTAAAACTGCTTTATTGCAATTGCATCTTTTATAATAATAAACTACTAAGCAACAGAAATTAGAGAATTACTTTTAGCATCCATCAAAAATGGTAATTTTAGAAATGTAGTGAAGTAAGTAAGATCAAAGAAATTTTGGATTCCATCTTAGAGTCTAAGGAATTGTGAGTCTATCATTCTTTAACCCCCACCCCCCAAACACACACACACACACACACACACACACACACACACCCAAAGCTGTGACATTTGGCAGTGACAATATGCCTGGGAATACTAAAGGGCACTGAACTGATGTCATTCTTAAAATATACCCCCCAGATATTCTTCAAGTTGTTTTCAGATATTATATCAAGATTTTTTTCTTTTTCTTTCCTTCCCTCTCAATCTTGATACACAGGAAAATCAGCAATGATACATTTCCAAGGAAAAACATATATTTTGCCATCAGCTATAGGAGCTGGTAAATTCATCTGCAGAAAAGATTTAACCGAATCTAACAGTTAAGCACTGGCCCCTACACTAATGCATTTCAATTAGAGAAGAAATTAAATACTCACTGCTCCACTTAATGTCATTCATTACATGAGAGAATTACACTACAGGACAAAATATTACTAAAAATTAGAGAGCCAAGCTATTGTTAAAATTGTAAAAAACAAAAACAAAAACAAAAAAACACACACCTTTCTTCTACAATGTACCAAATATCTCGAAGTCAATTGGATCATCTCTAATGACAACCAGATAACCCTATACAGAGAGTCTGGATCAGCCCCCTGATAGTGAAAGCCTAGCTTAGAAAGAATATTGGAAAATGTTCAGGAAACACTGATAGTCTGTAGGAGAGGCAAGGGATATATAATTTGAAGATATAGGGTCATGGAAACTTATAATATCATTCATAACTGTTCTTTTAAAAATGAAGATACATTTCTCCTCATGGGTAAAGCATGGATGCCTCCCTGGGTATTAACTGAATAACAGCTGGCATTTTTCTTAGGGCCATCGCCATTAGCACTCTATCACTAATCTTTTGACCCTTATTTGATAGCCATATAAATGGACTGTGCTAATGACCTTTCTAGCTGATCAAATAAAGTCAGAACCAAAAGCTCTGATAGGTTGTCCATATAATCTTAGACGTAATAAAACAACCGAAGACATCAAATCTTAAGCAATTAGGGGAGAGGGAAGGGAAAGGAGCCAAGATTGCATAGAACCATGTTGGTGCCCCCAAGCAATACCCTTAATTCTTTGGTCATTCCAGTAGAAGGAATGCGCAGAGAATATATTTGCATTTACCCCAACACACACAGACACACACACATAGACACACACATACACATACCCAGGTGTGTTTTTCTTAAATACACCAAGACTTGAGGCCTTCTAGATTTCACATTATCCTAGAAATACAATAAATGCCTGAATAGCAGCATTTTACATAGATCAACTCCACTATAATTCAGAACTTAGCGTACATCCAAAATGGATGCAAGTCCCAAATTTAATGTTCTTTGTGTACAACCCTAACTTTTCTGATTATGCAAAACCAGAAGACATCCTGTTTTGGAGTTACTCATTAACCCAAGACTTTCTATTTGGCACAGAGCAAATACAAGGGTGGGCAAGAGTAGGTTTACAATTGTCATTATGCAAAATGTCTTTTTCTTGTATTATTATATATTAATTAATTATTGTATTATAGTATACAAGAGGCCCGGTGCACAAAAATTTGTGCACTGGGAGGGGAGGGTCCCTCAGCCCACCCTGTGCCCTCTCACAATTTGGGACCGCTCAGGGGATGTCCACCTGCTGGCTTAGGCCCACTCCCCAGGGGATCAGGCCTAAGATGGCAGTGAGACATTCCTCTG
Source organism: Murina feae (assembly GCA_004026665.1). Classification (NCBI taxonomy): domain Eukaryota; kingdom Metazoa; phylum Chordata; class Mammalia; order Chiroptera; family Vespertilionidae; genus Murina; species Murina feae. The sequence continues at coordinate 68,896 of PVJC01003353.1, forward strand.
GCAGCCTGGGAGCCTTCAGAGAATGTGCAGGCTGTGCCGGCAGCCATCAGCCTGGCTTGTGGCTGAACACACTTCCCCTGTGGGAATGCACTGACCACCAGGGGGCAGCTCCTGCATTGAGCATCTGCCCCCTGGTGGTCAGTGTGTGTCATAGTGACCAATCATTCCCAGTGGTTCTGCTGTTAGGGTCAATTTGCATACTATCCTCTTTTATTATATAAGAGGATAGAGGCCTGGTATATGGGTGAGGTCTGGCTGGTTTGCCTTGAAGGGTGTCCTGGATCAGGGTGGGGGTCCCGCTAGGTTGCCTGGCCAGCCTGGGTGAGGGGCTGAGGGCCATTCTCAGGCTGGCCATATCCCCTTTAGGGGATATGACAAAAAACAAAATTTTCAGTATGTCCCCTAATAAAGATTTTTCAGAAAAAAATTAGTTAATGAAATATATTGTTTACATGTTTTTAATCCAATCACAGTTTAGAATGATGTGATTACCCCCTCTTGAAATCTCCGTTGATTAACATATCAAATAAGAATTTTTGCTGTCCATTACAAACTGTTTTTTATCAGGTTTCATGATACAATTTCAAAGATATAATTCCAAAGGGTAAATAGAAAGCTCTTTTTTGTAGGAATATGGAATCTTTGTAGTTTAGAATTCCATCTGTCCTAGTTACTTGTAGCTAGAATCACCATATTTTCTCCCTGACAATACATTTTGGTAAAAAGAAAAAAACTAAAGCCATAAAGGCGCATTATCACTTCACAAGGAAGAAATAAGCAGCAGGAACAGATGAAATTCAAATAAGCCAATATCTTGTTTCCATGATAATGTCTCTCTCTGGCTTTGAAATAGCATCAGAACAGCTACTATTCTGAGTGGTTCTCAAAGGCATCTTTGAGGCATCATTGAGCCGTTTTCCATAGAAAGCATCTAGTAGAGTTAGACTCCTCAGGAAGAGACATTTGCAGCTAAGGACAGGACTAGTTCTTCCAGTTTCCAGAAGGATAAAAACACAAGTAGAATGCCTTGAAATCTTTCCTCCTCCTCCTCCTCCTCCTCCTCCTCCTCCTCCTTCTCCACCAAATGCATTACAGTTTTATTTTACTTAAGGTTTAGTTTCCTAAGTAATTAAGGCAGCCTCCTTTGTCAAAAGCTACCAATGGATCTTCATGCTATAACATTTTGCACTAGGTTCTGTTAAATAATGATTAGACATGTAAGCTGGTGTCATCAAAAAGAAACAATGGCAAGTGGATGGCACACCCTAATAGATTGAGCAGTTCAAGTACTCCAGAGAAACTAAGAAAGCTGTCATTTGCCATCACATGCGCCTAATAATTTTTACAGCTGATGGTTATAATCCTCGGGGTAAAGAGAAAGTGCTTTTGCTTGTCTATTAATTCAGTGTTTTAATGTTTTAGGATCTGTTATTTCCTGTTCCAGTCTGTGACAATTGTCTGTCCATGGACTAGTGCTATACTGTTATATATTTGAGTGAACACAATTTGCTCTTAATTTGAATCTCTTCGTAAGGCGGTCATATAAAAACCACCATCAAAATGAGTTGTTTTTTACAATGTCTGAGTACAAAGTAGCCTGTTCCCTCCCTTAGAGCCTCCTGTGTGTCAGCAGCAGAGCCCAGTGGTGCAGATATGGCAACTTAAGGAAGAAAAAATGCAAAATGGCTCTAACACATATCATGCTCTGCATTGCTCATCTGAATCTACAACTTGGAAAAGGTGAAAAGGGTCAAGGTCCTAAAGGTCAGTTTTGATTCTTTGATAAGAACTCATAAAGATTAAAATATTTTTAATTACAGTTTTCAGTATAGAAAAAGCTACATTAGATATAGCTCCTTTGATTCCATAAACATGTGTTTCTTAGTGATGTCAATAACCTTATAAATGATGTCAATGACAAAAACACCTGCAGAAGTTTACAGTTCGTGAATGTTTATTATGACCAGGCACTTTAATCCTTGCTTCATGTATGTAATCCCATAATTCATAAGAGAATTACTCTTGCAACCCCCTTTGCATTAGTGCCCTGCTGCTCTTGTTAACAATTTATCACAAGCTATTGGCTTAAAAAATAGTCACTTAGCAGTGCTCAACACCAGAGCTCCCAAAGGGGTCTCATCGGGCTACAATCAAGGTGCTGGCAGAGTTGCCTTCCTTTCTGAAGGGTCTAGGGGAGAATCCACTCCTTTTCCTATTCTAACTTCTGGAGTTTGTGAACATCCCTTGGCTTATGGCCCCTTCCATGTGGCCTGACACATTTA
>PVJC01003354.1:0-71136 GCA_004026665.1 Murina feae
CTGGTAATTTTTAGCAGCAGGAGGTGAAAAAAGAAGTAGAGTAAATGAGGGGAAAAGATAGGAAAAACCTAACAAGTGGAAAATATTAAAAATGGATTTGAAAGTTTCAGGTTCCAGGATTAAGTTATTTTTATTTCCATTACCTTGAGGATGGAATGTTTTCTAAAGATATTGTTCCTATATCAGAAACCTCAAAGCAACATCTGCATCACAGAGATAAAATTATAGGAAAGAAATTCCTGTCTAGGGAGCATTGAACTATTTTGTTTGGGGCTGGTTGAGCTTGAAATAGATTTCAGAAAATGAGGTCCCATTCCTTACTTTGTAATTAGAAATAATTTATACAGAGCTATTAAAAATACACAAAACCACATCTTTTAATTGCTTTCTACTTTACCCAATATCCATAAAATATTACAACTTAATTCTGCATTCCTGACTTACCCTTTAATACCCTTCCAATATATATCATGAGCACAATGAGATAATTACTACAATACACCCTGGAGAATATTTTTTTCAACAATTTTTATTTTGAGTTCCCTGTGTTTTGCCATTGTGGCTCACACCTGCAGATGAAAACACAAGGAAATTGTTGTCTTGATATTATTTCTGAATGTTGTGAGAACTTTAAATCAAAGTTTGACATTCTAAGCTGTTTAATTCTCTCGAGGGAAACAGTTTTCCCTGTTGAGAAGCTTCAAAACTAAACCTCCACATCCCAAGTCTTTTTGAAACAAATCTAGAGCTTTTATAAGATTATTTTGGGATACCTTTGCACTTGTATGGAGATAATGAATACAACGTTTAAATAAGGGCCTAGGGCCAGGATTATAGTCCAAAGCTTGTATTTGTTCTGTATTTAGAAAACATCAAAAAAGCAGATTTACTGTAGGAATGCCTTCTTTAACCAAGAGCTATACATTCCTAAGAAGGGTATAATTTTGAGTTATACATTAACACTTTATCCAAATTAAAACATGATTATTATACAAATTTTCCCTTTGTTGCTTATTGATCTTTAATTCCTAGAGTTCACTCATAATGCTATATCATATTTGCATATTGTTTTTGATATTAATATAGTCATTTTACAAATTGAGAAACTAAAACTAAGCATAGTGAAATGATGGATCCATTATATAAAAGATGTAAATGATAAGTATGCAATTATAAACTCTACTGCTCAAGATTAAGTCTGTTAAGTCAAGAATAAGGGATGGAGTTATATCAAGTACTTTATCCTTTTCCAAGTATTGGGATAGCAATTCATAGAGAAAGCACTATGTGAACATTTTTATTCCAGGGATTTCAGGAGCATCAGAATTAAAGAGGGCAGGTAAATGTGGAAATTATCATATTAGAAATTAATAAAGACATTTTTGAAATGCCTTCATTTTATTAAAAATCATTCTGACATTCTTAGAGTTTTGAGAGTTCAGTTTAAGATATTCTTGCAATATATTAAACTGATTATTCAGTGCAAAAATAATAACAGGCACTCTTCTACTTTTTTTTTATATTGATGAGCCTTTTTATCCTCACAACGATCATATAAATAGGTAATTGTCATCTATACTGAACAGTCAAAGGAACTGAGGAACTGAGAGTTTTAGTAATGTGCCTGAGCTCTCCCAGCCAGTAAAGGTGGCCAAGATCTCCACTTAAGCAACTTCATACATGAGCTGTTGACCTGATCCACCAGATTTCTCTTTAATAGAGTATGCCATAGGAAATTGACAGTATGCAATCATGTTCACTACAAAACAACAATTTCCTATGGCTGAAATGATTATTATACTAAATATTATTGCCATTATTTTCCATTGTTAAATGAAAAGTTGCTCTTTACTTTCTTTCTGTATTATAGCATTTAATATTGAAGTATAAAATGTAGTGCATTAAATATATATATTGATCTCAGAGAGGAAGGGAGACGGAGAGAGATAGAAAAATCAATGATGAGAGAGAATTATTGATTGGCTGCCTCCTTCATGTCCCCCACTGGGTATTGAGCCCACAACCCAGGCATATGCCCTGACCTGGAATTGAACCCTGACTGCCTGGTTCATAGATCTATGCTCAACCACTGAGCCACTGTGGCGGAGCACATGTAGTACATTTTTTATTTAATTTATTATTAGTTTAGTTATAGTAAGTTAGATAGTTCATAGTGAAGCAGGCACCAGGATCTGCAGCCTTTATAAGCCATAGGAAAAGTAACCCAGTGGGTCCCTTCTCCCCCTCCCTACTTGGGAGTCCATTTTGTGAGACTCTTCCCTCTCCCCATGTGGGAGTCTGTACTTGTTCTTCAATAAATCTCCACCTTTGCTATATCACTTTCTGTCCGTGGATTCATTCTTTGATTTCAGTGGACAAAGAATTCAGGTTCCAGGCCAAAAATTTGGTGTCATGCTGTAAGTCAGAGTTATCACTTTTATATCATGTAGCATTTTTTGTTATTAGTATGCAATCAGGCTCCTGTGAAGTCTCCCCCACCCCAACCCTCTCATTTCTGTATATGCAAATAAAATAATGACCAAAGCTTCTGCAAATTTAAATATAAACATACTGTAAATCCTTAGTGTTTCAGACAGAGAATTTAACATTAGGGAGTCTCTGATTCCAAGTCTACAATATTTTTGTTTGTATTTAACTTCTATTCATGATATTGTCTTACGTGAATTTCAATGTTTTTTAATAAAATTAGAAAATTTTTAAAAAGAATTGTCATAAAAATCTGTTTTTATATAAACAAAAACAAAAAAATCAGTCATTAGAAATTAATATATCTCTATTGTGGATTCAGATTTTTCATCCTTTTTCCCCCAAAGCAATATACAGATTTAATGCTATTCCTATCAAAATTCCAATGTCATTTTTTAAAGAAATAGAATGAGAAATCATCAGATTTGTATGGAACCACAAAAGACCCTAATAGACAAAGAAATCCTGAAAAAAATGAATGAAGCTGGAGGTATCACACTACCTGACTTCAAATTATACTACAGAGCTATGATAATCAAAACAGCATGGCACTGGCATAGAAAAAGCAACACAGATAAATGGAATAGCTATAAAATCACATGTATAGGAACACATAATTTTTGGCAAAGATGCCAGAAACACACAATGGAGTAAAGATAGTCTCTTCAATAAATGGTGCTGGGAAAACTGGAAAGCTACATGCAAATCAATGAAACTGGATTACAGTTTGTCCTTATTTACAAAAATTACTTCAGAAGGGAATACAAGACCCAAAATAATAAGTGACATAGAAGAAAACATAGATACCAATCTTTTGAACTTTGGTCACAGAGAACATTTTCTGAAGTTGATCCCAATGTCAAGGGAAGCAAAGGCCAAAAACTTAATGAGACTATATTAAATTAAAAGTTTCTGCACAGCAAATGAAACTAACAGCAACACAAAGAGATAGCCAAGCAGATGGGAGATGATATTTGCAAACAGTAGCTCCAAGAAAGATTTAATTTCCAAAATATATAAAGAATTCATAAAAGTCAACACTGAACAAACAACCCAATTAAAAAGTGGGCAGAGGACCTGAAAATACACCTCTCCTTTTCCCCATAGAACTTTTCTCTGAGGGAGTATCCAGATTCTGACTGTAGTGGTTTTACAGCACCATGTGTTGAGATGTTGCCCACAGCTTGTAGCGGAGGGGTAATAGGCACTTCCTCTCCTTCCATTGGATGTGCTGGATGAACTCATTGGGGAACTGGGCTCTATTCTCCTTAATGTAGCCCAAATGTCCCAGGACACACCTGTCTATCTCCAAGACAGTAGCCCAACATGAAGACGTAGTCTCAATGCCTTAGCTGTGTCTTGCTCCCTTGCACCCCATCACCATCACACCAAATAAAAGGTGCTAAAAAAATCAGCCTCACTTGACACTCCAGTCTCTCAGCATGCCAAATGTCTGGGTCCTCTGCATAGTCCATAGGGGCACAGATTTCCAGTCCAGAGGATTTCATCTTTTTCTTAAGGTAGTTTAAAATAAAATAGTTTTCATGGAATTCTTATAGAGAAAGTGGTCTTTAAAAATCTTTAAAAATAAAATTAATGTAATTTAAATAATATATTAAAATGTATTAACTCTTGCAATAACACCCTTCAAAATATTTTACATTCCCTTAATTTGTTGCTTTGTCTAATAGATATCTTCTTACACTAATTTCCAAACAAATACCAACACAATAAAATAATATTTTGAAGTACATGTTAATTAAAATAATCCATAGCTTGGTAATTTTTTGGATTACATGAGAATCTAAATCTACACTAATGAAAGAGAAACATACAAATTGGTGTCACTCTGCTATGCCCACCAGCCAATCAGATGAGTATGCAAATTAAACCAACAAAGTTGGTGGTTAATTTGCATACGCAGGTGCTGAGTGTAGCAAAGACTGCAGGCAGGCTCCAGCAGAGTGAAGACTGCAGGCAGGCTCCAGCAAAGCAAAGACTGAAGAGGCTTGATTTCTCTGCTGCAGCCCAAGCAAATAGCCAGAGCAAAAAGCTTGGGTCCCAGGTGCCGGAGGAAAACCAGTGCCAACATCCAGGTAAAGGGAAGGCCTATTGCCCAAAGTCTTTGTGCAATGGGCCTTTAGTATCCTATATAATAAAAGAGTAATATGCAAATTAGGCATCACTCTGTCACAAAAAAGGCCGCCCCCCATAGCCACAAGATGGCAACGCCTACAGCCACATCCTATTTAATAAAATAGTAATATGCAAATTAGGCATCACTCCATCACAAAGATGATCACCCCCATAGCCACAAGATGAAGGCACCCAACATGGCTTAGCTCCACCACTGAAGTGGTCAGGCCTGTTAGCCAGACAGGTGGCAGTGGAGGTAGGGGGTCCAGGGGCAGAGCCTGCAATCACAAGGGTCTGGGCATCAGTGGAGCTGTCAAAGAAAGGCTCTGGAGGTACCCTGCCCAGGCCTGTAGCCTTGGCCAGAGGCTGCCAGGGCAGAGCTGGCGATGGCAGAGGGCAGGATCAGAGCCGGTGATCGCAGATGCCTGGGCTCTGTGAAGCCAGCAGTTCCCCCACCCTGATCCAGGGCACTCTTCAGGGCAAACAAGCTGGCCCCCACCCATGCACTAGACCTCTATCCTATATAATAAAAGGGTAATATGCAAATTGACCCTAACAGCAGAACCACTGGGAATGACTGATCACTATGACTCACACTGACCACCAGGGGGCAGATGGTCAATGCAGGAGCTGCCACTGGTGGTCAGTGCACTCCCACAGGGGGAGCTCTGTTTAGCCACAAACCAGGCTGAGGGCTGCCAGCACAGCAGTGGTGGTGGGAGCCTCTCCTGCCTCCTCAACAGCGCTAAGGATGTCTGACTGCAACTTAGGCCTGCTCCCTGCTGGCAAGTAGACATCCCCTGAGGGCTCCCAGGCAGCCAGAGGGATGTCTGACTGCCAGTTTAGGCCCAATCGCCCAGGGAACGGGCCTAAGCCAGCAGGTGGACATCCCCCGAGGGGTCCCAGACTGGGAGAGGGCACAGGCTGGGCTGAGGACACCCCTGAGTCCCTGAGTGCACAAATTTTTGTGCACTGGGCCTCTAGTGTGTGTGTGTGTGTATATATATATATATATATATATATATATATATATATATATATATTTCTCTGCTCTGGCCAGTTTGACTCAGCCATTGGAGTATCAGTCTATTGCCTGAAAGGCCTCAAGTTTGATTCCAGTCCAGGGCATATACCTCCAATTCACAAGCTTTATTCATTTTCCTCATTTTCTTTGTTTTCATGTCACTGTTTTCTTATTGCAATTCATTCTCTATTATCTTTTGAAAAAGTATTTTATTCAGCAAGTCCAAACTGTTATTTTGGTGCAAAGTTGGCTTTTCTCACATGCTTGCCAAAGTGACAACATTAATGCTAAATCTGAAAAACAAAGTTAGAGAGGGTTTTTTATGTAACAATTAAAACTTAGTGCAATATGAAGGAGCACAAATGAAATACATTTTGGTGTGTTTTATTATTATTATTTTAAAGACATTTTTCCCTTCCTCAATTCCAGCTTCTCCTTTTTTACCAAATATTTGTGTTATTAAGAAATCTGACCCCTTTCAAACATAGCATGTACCTACACTAGAGCAAAGCTGTAGTCATTCTTTCCTTGGGAAAAGATATTTTCCAGGCTATTCTGTTCTCTGTGACTCACTTATGGACATTCTAGCCTACAGCATCCTTTATTAATACTGTGAATATTATTCCTATAGGATAGAACCCATGCTTCTTGTATGTGTGTGGGAGTGTCAAAGCCATCTGCTAACAGAGGTCCATGGCAACACATCTTTAATACCCGAAGAAAAGCCATCAGGCTGACCTAAGGCATCTATTTAGCTTTCTAGCTGCCATTTCACTGATCTCGATGGCATCTGTCAGAAAGCGCTAAAGCAAGTGGTTCTGCCTGTCAGTTAACCACAGTTAAAGAAAATGAACTTCTCAGAAACTGAGCTCAGCTAGTGATCACTTCTGATTTATTGTCTACTGTGACAGGCCATGGCTATGCACTATTGCTTTCTTCGTTTGCACCATTTCATCAAGAGGCTTAGTCAAAGGAAAGAAATGGTAGTATTTGGAAAATGTTCTCTTATTATTAGGATGGAGCTGTGTGGGGGACTTGAATATACTAGCTATCTACCTAGCTTGAAAACAAAGCACTGTAGTTTAGCCACCTTGGTAAAGATGGTGGCATTTGCCTGTTTTGAGGAGGAGAAAAACAAAAAGAAAACATCCATTTGTAGAACACCGGTTCAAGGGACCTTCAGTGTGGCAACACGCAAAAGCCCCTAGTTAGATCCTCAGAGTGTTTGGCATTTTGGCACTTGTACAAATGTCCACCTCCGTTTTCAATTTCTCCTGGGAGTGGAATGCAAGTCTGGCTACAGCCTAGTTGGCTGTCTCTCCCTGGATGTCCTTCAAACAGATGACGTGCTTGCAGGGACTGTGTTTCATTCTGCACAGTCCCTAGAAAAACAATGTGACACAAACTAAACAAGAGAACGTTAATCATATGAAGGGGAGATAAAGCAAGTTCAAAAATCTCATAATACATATTTTCTGAGACTCATAGTATTGATAGATTTATTTTCCTTTAACGGGCGGGTTCTTCATGACGTAGTCCTTGAATTATACATGATACACATTGAGAATACATAGGAAATATACATATGTATGCATATACATATTTAAATATTATTCATATATATTGAATATTACTCATTTATTTTCAAACATGAATTATTGATCATCCAGTTTTATTATGTTACTGTTTCAGTTGCTTTGAATAGTATAACTAGGACAGAAACAGGCCCCACTTTACAAAACCTTGATCAAGTCCAAGAAGCAAAACTTAAAAACTATTATAGTCAATATTGGACCTAGGAAAATGTATAAATTGTGAAGTTACTTGAAATGATGTTGTGATTGAAGCAGAGGTAGCAAATGTAGGAAAGGCGCTTTTAAAAGAAAGTTGTTTTGTTTTGTTTTTGTTAAAAATACACTTTAGGTAGTTGTTTGAATGGATAGTTAGAAAGGCTGAGGCCTTTTTAAAAGGTGGAGTATAGATTGATTTTGTATGGTGAGAAGTACTTCTGATGTTCCTTTTAAATTTGTTCTCATATTGAATGAAATTATGAATATCTCATTTTGAACAAAATGCTAACCTTTTTCTTAGCCTTTCTTTAGACTTAATTATTGATGCTACAACTCTGACCATGTGATACAAAAGCAAACGCACAAACGAATGGGTTAACTGGTGACAATTTAGGGCTGGGCCAGAGCAACAATGGTGGTGACATTGTGCAGAGAATAAAAAACTGAGAGAAACAAAATTGTTTCTCTGACAAAATTGTGTAGAAAAAACCTGTAATATTCTGTCACATATCAGAGTTGGATTCTCTATTCTTTTCTCTCTTTTTTAGAAAAGGTCAATTGTGGAGGATTTTTAATTCAAATCTGCCCAAAGATCTCCTATTTCTTTAAACAAATATATATGTCCATAGTAGCATAGAATATTATTAATGTTTATAAAAATAAGACACTTTGGTAAAAAAAAACATTCATAATAAATGATTTTGTAATATCGTAGCAGAATGAAAGCATCAAACAAGTCTTCCAGTGTAATTTTAAGGCTCAATGTTGGTGGTTAACAAAGTTTTATTATACCTGTATTTATATGCTACGGAGTTTGCCCAGTTAGAAAATCACTAACATATTCTAGTAAAATTTTGTATTTGTTACACTTAATATATAGGTGAATGTCACATCCCTTGTCATTTTGGAAACATATTTTGTAGTCTTCCCAGAGTAGCAGTAATTATACGTGTGAAATTATGTTTATTAAGATTATAAAATACATTGAATAGGGCAATAATTTGGTAAAAATAATTTCTTTCATATATTCTCATCAGTTTCTAATAAAGGTAAAGAAAGTCAAATTATAAAATCTAGGCATACAATTCTGTATTTTTATTTTAAATAATCAGCACAGATACATATGTGTAGACTTGGAAAAGAGCATAATGTATGTGCCTGTACACTCATATCCAAGGTCCTTAGGTTCTCTTTGGTGTTTAAGATGTTGGTCACACATTAGGCATCTTAATGTGGATACCACCATGCATAAAAACACATGTTGTAGGAAGACTACAGAGCCTCAAGTACCTAGAACTGTTTTCTCACCAGTAATAGCAGTGCCTTGTCAACTCCATGGTCACCAGCTCTTTCTGGACATTTAATGCCAGTTTTTCCAATGCCCACTGAGTCTCAAAACCTGGTACTAGTACAGGGAAGCTCCATTCAAATGACAATCACACAAGTAGGAAGACGACACATTGATGATCCAATCTGATACCAAGTTCATGCTTTTCTATAATACAGGACTCTTCCATCAAAATAGTTTTGTTCAATAATTGCAAATAAACAAGTTTAAGGCTTTATTTTAAAATCTATTTGATGCTATAAATGACAATTATTTAACTAACCTCTCTACTGTTTTTCTAGAAATACCAAATAATAGATGCTTTAGAAATTTTTAAAAGGCTTGATGAAGCCATTAGAAACCAAATTTAAATTCTCCAATTAGAAAAAAAATGTAATGGAATTATTAGGACATACGCATGATTATTCTACATAAAATGATTAAGTAAATTGCATAATTGTTTATATGTATTCAACACATTTCATAGAATTTTGTAGTAAAAAAATCTAGAAAATTTTGCCCTCTCAATGGCACAAATAAAAAAATAAACTAATTAACAAGATAAAAGCAAAAGCACTGTTTTAATCTACTATTCTAATTTGACTAAACAAGGGAATTAAGTCATAAGTTATAATATTTTGACTTTCTCTAGAAAATGTGTGTGTCTCCTTTAGTTAATATAAAATAAATATGCTTAAGTATTTATAGTATCATCACATAACTCTAATATCCACACATAGATGAACCAATGACAAGGGTGTTTATTTTCTAGAGTCTTTCTTGACATGATATTTATGACTAGAGGCTCATTGCACAAAAATTTGTGCCCTCTTGCAGTCTGGAACCCCTTGGGGAGTGTCCACCTGCTGGTGTGCCTGGCCAGCCTGGGTGAGGGGCTGATGGCCATTTCAGGCTGCCCACATCCCCTTCAGGGTTTAGGTCCCTACTGGGGTGCCTGGCCAGCCTGGGTGAGGGGAAGAGGGCCATTTCAGGCTGCCAAAGCCCTTTCAGGGTTTGGGTCCCTACTGGGATGCCTGGCTGGAAGCCAGTTATCTGGGATTTATTTAACTTCTATAATTGAAACTTTGTTGCCTTGGTCCCCTGCTCAAAGCCTGGGTTGCCCCTGGCACCCAAGGTCCCAGACGGGCAGGTATCTGGGTTTGTTTATCTCCTATATTTGAAACTTTGTAGCCTTGAGTAGAGTTCAGGGTCTGCTTCCTCCATTGCCCAGGGCAACTCCAGCTCTGTGGCCGCCACCATCTTAGTTGAGTTAATTTGCATATTTGCTCCTGATTGGTTGGTGGGCATAGCTTGCAGGCGTGGCATGTGGGTGTAACAGAGTTAGGGTCAATTTCCATATTAGTCTTTTATTAGATTAGATTGTTCTTTCACAAACCACAAAAATTGGAGAGGTGTTAACAATGCACTGAGATAATCTCAGTTTTAGATGCTTATGAAGCACATGAAAAATAAGAAAATAGTCAAATGATAAATGATTTAACATTATATTACACTAGAGGCCCAGTGCATAAAAATTTGTACATTCCAAGGGATCCCTCAGCCCGGCCTGTGCCCTCTCCCAGTCTGGGATCCTTTGGGAGATGTCCACCTGCTGGCTTAGGCACACTCCAGGGGGGATCGGGCCTAAGCTGGCAGTCAGACATCCCTCTGGCTGCCTGAGAGCTCTCGGGGGATGTCCACTTGCTAGCGGGGAGCAGGCCTAAGTTGCAGCCAGACATCCTTAGCACTGCTGAGGAGGCAGGAGAGTCTTCCACCACCATCACTGTAATGGCAGCCATCAGCCTGGCTTGTGGCTGAGCTGAGCTCCCCCTGTGGGAGCACACTGAACACCAGGGGCAGCTCCTGCATTGACCATCTGCTCCCTGGTGGTCTGTGTGTGCCATAGTGACCAGTCATTCCCAGTTGTTCTGCTGTTAGGGTCAATTTATATATTACTCTTTTATTATATAGGATAGAGGCCTGGTGCACAGGTTGGGTCCAGCTGGTTTTCCCTGAAGGGTGTCCCAGATCAAGGTGGGGGTCCCTGCTTGGGTGCCTGGCCAGCCTGAATTAGGGGCTGAGAGCCGTTATAGGGCTGACCATGCCTGAGGGCTGGAAGCAGGTATCTGAGATTTATTTAACTTCTGTAATTGAAACTTTGTAGCCTTGAGCAAAGCTCAGGACTAGTAGGGGAGGCAGGAAGCTTGGCTTTCTTTATTGCCATGGGCAATGCAAGGCTCCTGCTCGCTCCAGCTCCATGGCCACAGCCATCTTTCTGATGGAGTGATGGAGTGAGGGTGTGATGATTAATTTGCGTATTACTCTTTTATTAGATAGGATAGTATGTTATTTAAAATATATAGGCCTTATTAAAATAATACAATAAACATTTTATGGAGACATTTATTTTTTGCTTCTGACATTTTATTAAAAATATTTTAAAGATATGTACTACAAGCATCCTAATGGATTGTTAAATGAAATGCGTTGCAAAAGCTAAGCCACATCAACAATATAATTTGAAGATTTAGCTATATGGTTTTGTTTCTATTAAAATTTATGTACTTTTTTTTGTTTTCTTCTTCTAGATATATGGGATTTTAGCTCTCCCACTTTTTTTTTTGTTACCAGGAAATGTTTAGTTATTTCAGATTAAGTGAAAGCATTAAATGCCAGATACTTTGACGTCTCTCTTTTTTAATAAATGTATCCTCTCTTTCTAATTTCATTTGATAACATTCCAACAGGTGGCGTTTTAACATCTAGCCCTTTAGCCCTGTGAAACAGACTATGAAAATGTTTGGAAAAGAATCAGATTTGAAGGTTTTACTCTATATTTAAATATCTTATTTCATAAAATAGACTCTCCTCACTGTTAATTTTCCTAAATAATTTTCATCATGATCTCCTGCTCTCCATTACCCATTTATCCAATTAACTGACAGGCTGAGTCAGGATCTCCGCTGGAGGTAACACTTTTGTGTGGGTTTTTAAAACTGTCGTTTAGCTCCATTACGTGCATGTCATTGATCATTGCATCGTTCTACAACATTTCTCTTGAAAGCCTATCCACCTGAGTCACACCTAGGATATGAGTCTTGCTTGTGTCTCCCTTTAAAAATTAAGGCTTTGACCACTGAGGTTTTTGAATTGCGCTCATATTGTGACAACAAAACACATAAAACCAGGATTTTTTTCTAAAGGCTTATTGTCATTTCTCAGTCTTCTTAGCATGGACAGGATATTTAAGTCTTTATGATCCATCTTTTGCTAGATCACATGTGTTTTTGCTATTCACAAGCAAGGCTCAGCAAGACGTGTTTTACGCACTGAGTCAGAAGCAAGTTTGCCAAAATGTCTTTGGGTTTCTTGAGTTTTTTCTTTGTTGTTGCTTTTTTTCTTCCTCACCTGGACTGAGTTTTAAGAAAGGCTGGGAAGAATTATGACTTAAAATTGAGGTTGTGTCTAAATTGGGTGTGTAAGCTAAAATCCCATGCAAAATCTACATAATGTGAATTTTTCCACAACAAAAGCCTTCACCTAATGCCATTTTCCCCTGCAAACATAAAACAATCCCTATTCCCACATGCATATAAGATGCATATATAAAATTAAAACAAAGAGGAAAATTGTGCAAGCAATATTAAAATCTCAAATATGAATTCCACACAGTAATACAAATGATGGTTCACAGAAATATGTACTTCAAATATTACCATTACTATGGATAAAATTATGAGGTTTTTTTTTTTACTAGGGCATAAATCCAAAAATTGGAGACTGACTGTCTAAAATAATAAATATAAACAATTAATAGTAATTATAAAATGTACTTTAATATAATCAAACATGGTGGTACATAATTGGCTAATAATGATTTCAGAAATATTGATAATTCAGTTTTAATTTTAAATAAATGACTTTACTGTAAAGCATAGGACTTTAATTTTTGTCTCTAAAATACTCATTTAAAAGACTTTCTAAGTGTTGGTTGATCTCCCTTGTTTTAGTTTGTATGTACAATAAAAGTTTGAGCTATATGGTACAGCAATTCTGTTTTAAGACACTAGAAATTCTAGATTTCTCGAGCATATTCAAAACTACTTAATTTCATGGAGTAGTTTAAATAATCTCATTGCAACAATTTATCTCACGTTATTAATTTGTTCAGCAAGATTTATGTGTAAATACTGATAAGGTAAAAGCTTCTAAATCCTCAGTGTCACAATTACTTGTGTCCAACCTAAGGGCTATTGGTAATTTTATTTGAGTCCATTTCTTCATGAAAAAGGAAATGAGTTATATTAGGTTTAAGGTTGTGGAGTCAGAAAACAAGTAAATGAAATCCTATAAACAGTCATTGATAATATTTAAGGCTGATAATACTGTTACCCATTCCTAGACACGGTCTTTGATGTAAGGGGCTGACTAAAGTAATTGTTTTGAAAACATTGCACCTTTATTAGCAGTAAAAGATAAAATTTAAACTGTCACTAATTAAGCAACCTTTTAGATTGTCAAATCAAAATGAATAATAAAAGTGCATACTCTGTCTTCTTAAAGCTAATAAAAAATATAAATAAATATATAACTAATAAATTCAGTATTAGATTCATTAAATTTATAGTTTTTCAAAAGAATTAGAGGTAAAATATAATCATATTATAGGGGGTTGTTGCAGTTTTCAAAAAAAATTTGGAATGTAAACTTATTAAGTATAGATCTAATCATATGGTAACAAAGAGTGAAATTGTATAAACATATTATTCCTATCTTATGATTTCAGATCTCTCCTATTAAACAAATAAAATGAATAGGTGACCCTCACTTTATGTTCATCCATGATAGATCTGAGCATTCAGTTAACACACTACTAAGAATGGTTCAAGTTCACCAGCTATGTCAATTGCATAAGTGCCAGGCTCAGCTTTGGGAAAGACTCTAGTAGCTGAAGTAAGAATTAAACTGCCATATTCCTGAAGCTTACTCATTTCTGTACCCCTTTTCCAAGCTTCCAATACTGGCATTTATTGAACATTCTTTCCAGCTTTGTGACATAATTAGTTGCTTTAACTTTAAGAATCAGTAAAAAAAAAAAAAAAAAAAAAAGAGTCAAGTTCTTTATACTATACTAATAAGAAAGAGCCTTAACAAAATGATAAGGTATTATTTTGTTTGTATAAATTTATAAAAATACTAAAGGCCCAGTGTACAAAAATTTGTGTACCCAGGGGGGAGGGTCCCTCAACCTGGCCCGTGGCCTCTCCCAGTTTGGGACCTCTCAGGGGATGTCCATCTGCTGGCTTAGGCCCGCTCTCCAAGGGATCAGGCCTAAGATAGTAGTCAGACATCCTTCTGGCAGCCGAGGAGCTCTCGGGGGATGTCTACTTGCCAGCGGGGAGCAGGCCTAAGCTGCAGTCCGACATCCTTAGCGCTGTTGAGGAGGCAGGAGAGGCTCACACCACCACCACTGTGCTGGCAACCATCAGCCTGGCTTGTGACTGAGCAGGGCTCCCCCTGTGGGAGTGCACTGACCACCAGGGGCAGCTCCTGCATTGAGCATCTGCCCTCTGGTGGTCAGTGTGTGTCATAGTGACCAGTCATTCCTAGTCCTTCTGCTTTTAAGGTCAATTTTCATTTTACCCTTTTATTATATAGGATAGAGGCCTGGTGCATGGGTGGGGGCTAGCTGGTTTGCCCTGAAGGGTGTCCCAGATCAGGGTGGAGGCCCTGCTGAGGTGCCTCGCCAGCCTGGGTGAGGGCTGTTTTAAGGCTAGACACACCCCCTTCAAGGTGTGGGTTCCCACTGGGGTTTCTGTCCAAGCTGGGAGAGGGGATGATGGCTACTTTCAGGCTGGCTACAACCCTAGTGACCCAAGCTCCCAGCCTCCCTTTTTTTCCCTGGAGTTTATTTATCTTCTATAATTGAAACCTTTTAGTCCTGAGTGGAGCCCAGGGCTGGCCAGGGCAGGTGGGAAGCTTGGCTTCCTGCATTGCCAGGGGCAACCCAAGCCTCGTATTCACTCCAGCTCTGTGGCCACTGCCATCTTGGTTGGGTTAATTTGCATACTGGCTCCTAATTGGCTTGTAGGTGTGGCTTGTGGGCATGGCTTGAGTCTTGTGGAGAGAGGGATAATTGCATGTTTCTCTTTTATTATATAGGATAGTAACACAATTATAGACATACTAGGAGCCCGGTGCATGAAATTCATGCACGGGTAGGTGGTAGTGGAGGTGGAGGTGCAGATGGGGGAGGGGGAGGGAAAGCGGGGAGGTCCCTCACCTGGACCTACACTTTATCCAATTTGGGAACCCTCAGAAGATGTGCTACTGATGGCTTGGACCCCTCCACGTGGTTCTCTGCTCTCTCCTGGGCCTGTCTGCTCCACACCATGGAGATGGGAAAGCAGGTGCTGCTGGGCGCCACCTGCAGGGTCCTCGATGGCTCATGCCCCCTCATCCCCTCATTAGCAGCCATGGCCCCAGCTTGGCCAAGGCCAAGGCAGTGGCTGGGGATTCCTGGATGGGTCTGGCTCGCCACAACCCTGATTCCCATGTCCACAGCCGCCCACAGGTCCAGGCCCAGCCAGGGCAGTGGCTGGGATTCCCAGGTGGGTCTGTCTGGCCACGCCCCCTGGTTCCCAGGTCCCCCTGCGCCTCAGACCCCAGTGGCAGCAGTGCCACCCAATGAGGGCTGAGTCCCCATGCACCTCAGATCCCGCTGCCACCACCACCACTGCCCGTCCTGCACCCACCACCACCCACCCTGCCCGCGCTGTGCTGCTGCCTGCCGCTGCCCAAGCCTTACCCGCTGCTGCTCTCTCTGTGGCTGCCGGCCTCCATCTTGGCTGGATTAATTTACATACAGCCGCTCTGATAAGTGGGTGGGCGTGGCTTGGACTGGTGGGCGTGGCTTAGGCGTCCCAGTGAAACAGCTAATTTCAACATTACGCTTTTATTAGAGTAGATATTGGATTTACTTCTTCCTTAAAAGGGAAATAACATAAATTATAGTAACTTCCTATTGAGCAGTTAAAGGTATTTTGAATATCAATATAATTTTAATTGATAGATTCAGGATAATTTCTACTTTGTCAAAAACACACTGGAAAAATTGCAGTGATTTTTATAATGAAAAAGGTGGATCTGCAATACAGTTAAAATCCTTAATAATTCATGATGTTAATTATTTTATTCTTGTTAACATACCCGCTTGATACTTAGTTTGCATCCCACAGATATTTTTATTAGTGCCAACAAGTATAAAAAGGTAATCATATAAAGTAAATTCAAAATGTATATCTAAATAAGTACAAGTATTTATGGCCAATTTGTAATAAATTTTCCACATAGTGTAGAGGATATTATTTTGGTTCTACTTACTATGAAATTACAAAAATGAGTTATATGCTCAATTACTATTATGACTGCATCTTACTAGTAATTAATCCAATTTCCTGTTATAGATTTATAAACTGAGTTCATATAGTTAGTTAAGAAAAAAAGTAGAATAATAATCTGATTTAGTATTTGATCAAATGTCTTTTTAAAATTTATTCCTTTCTTGTATAATAGACTAACTTCCCTCTGTGTGTGTGTTTTATTCTTTCTCCTGGCTACCATCTGCATAGACTATTGTTTTAAGCACTGTACAGACTTCTTATCTTTGACTGAAGTTATGGAGGTAATTTGATGCAATGCATTTGTTTGTTTTCTACGTGAGGTTATCAAACAGATCGACCAGATAATAAAAATACTCTGTGGTAGAGGTGAAAAAAGACCTGCAGGTCACATAACCGCCTCAACAATGCAAGAATTGTTATTTTTTGAATTATGTTTTTAAATATTTCACCGATCTAATGTTAAGATGAGTCTAGGGATGACATTACACATATTTTCATGCTGTGTTTTCTAGAACCTTTTAAACTCAGTACAAAATGTTTCCTGAGGAGATGTTTTAGTTTTAATATTTAGTTTCTAACTAAATATATTTGTTCCATCAACTGTTATTTTAGCCTAATCCATTCAACCACAAAAACACTTTATCACTTTTACCTTATCCACTTATTGATTTTTTTCTCCCTAATGACCTTTAAATCTCTGTATGCCATTGAAGCACCAAAGGCATTCAAACCTAACCTACAAGTATTTTTGGAAAAACATTTAAGAGGTGTAATTAAATAAAAAAAGAATTATTCTATATTGAATGAATAAAAATGTTCTTAGCTTTCGGAAACTTTGACCTTATAGCACAATGGATAAATTAACCTCATTTTATAAAATGATCAAATTTAAAATGTAAAATATACATGAGAAATTACAGACCATGTACAATCATGTGCAAACTGATAAATCCAGAATCTAGGCCAACTTCTAAGTTATTATTTAAAAACAAGAACTTTATGGTTTTTGTATCTACTGTTATAGTATATATACACTTTTATGTCATTGTTTAACATTATATATTTTACTGGTAATTTTACAAAAATTTGGGGTTGATTTTTCTTATAACTGAGGAGATGATAAAAGGGGAGGGGAGGAGAAGAGCAAGTGAGGCATAACTATTTTACTGCAATAGCATGAGGAGTTTATCAAAATCCAACTCTTTTGTCTGTTTTTGCCTGATGTTCCATCCAGCTTGGTTTTTGTGACAAGAATGGATTCAGCTGAAAGACTGGAGCAAAGTGAACACATTCACAGATAAGAAATTATGTAATAAAACCTGGACCACCGATGCAAAAGCAGCTTGGAAATTCAAACTCTTGCTTTGGAAGAAATGAATGAGTTTTAGATTGGACTATTCACTTCTAGTACGTGCGTGCTGAGGCTGAGGGAGTCTCTGGTTTCTGTCATACTTAAATAAGACACCATTAAATCAGAACTAGCCAGGCATTGTAGGATAGTTTAGATCACAATGCTTGGTCAACAAATATATATTGAGGAGATATAAGATGCCACACAAAAAAGAAAGGGAAAATAAAAAATTCTCTGCTTATGCATTAAGATTTGAAGTAGCAAGCCATACTACCAGGAGCAGTTATCGGAGGATTACACCAGTGGGATTCCTCCGTTGCTAGTGGGAGCGGGGTTCTTGCGGTGCTGCTGAAATGAGCATGTCCAGAGGCCCCAAAGGGAGAATGAGAAGTGGTAAAAGGCTTTATTTTCATTGAGTTATATCCGTCGGGTTGTAAAGTCCCATGTCCCTTAGCCCAGTCCTGAAAGAAGTGCAGCCAATTTCATCAGAGCCAAAAGTAGGGCCAGTGTTCAGAGCTTCCCTTTCGTGGTGGAGTTGGGTCTGATGCAGTATGAGGCTAGACTGAGGCCACTAATGCATTGCGTGGAGCTCACGTGGCCCACAGCAAGTGCAGAATCAGGAGTGAACAGCAAGAGAGACCCAAGGGAGGGTTCCTTTGTTCAGGAGTTAAGCATCTCAGATTCCAGGACCCATGCAGTGGCCACTTCTGACTACTGACTCCATCCCAAGTGTGACTGACAGGTAAGGATCTTCATGTAACCCAGACCTACTGGGCACGTGTCTATTGTCCTGTCCCTCCCCTCAGTGATCTGTGGAGAGCAGACTTTGAGAACGTTAACTGCCGCTTTCTGGTAAAGCTGTATAAATGGCATGCCTGTGTTCTCTAGCCATCCCTTCATTCCTTAATAATAACCAGGTCTTTCTAATGGCATCAGCAGGATGGTCTACTACGTGAGAAACAACATTAGATATCCGTCTTATATTTATTTTTTCCAATTAAAAATATTTCAATTTAGTTAATGTTATATAATATATTTAAGAGAACAGCAGTCATATAGGCATGCAATTTATAACTATACTTGATTTAAACACTGAGCGGGATTCAATACAGAGATAATCATTTTGCTTTTTTCCCAAACTAGCCTTTTGAATCCATCTTTTCCTGTCTCTGGCTGTTCATGCACCAAACCGCTGGGACAGGCGATTTCCTACAGGCCTGCATGACCCTGTACATTTTCGCGGGGTGTGCTTGTGATAGAAGTCTCTGGACAATATTTACCTGGCATGCTGTTAGAGATTGTGTTTGCACAGAGCAAACTTGAAGGATGATATGATATCTCCTCTGGCATAAAGAGTCAGTGCGCTTGCTGCTTGTTACAAAACACCAGTGCTCTAAAATCATTGCCCCTTCTTCCTTATGCTCTGCTCACTACATGGGCCCTCCCTGTGGCCTGTGGTGGAGGGCAAGGGAAACAAACACATCATGCTCACGCTGTTCCCTATGCCACGAGTCATAATGTGCTGTCTGAGACCCAGGAATCCCATGTCTTCTGCCAGCATTCTCTAAACAGTAAGAGATGAATTTACCCATTTGTAAGACAGAGCAAAATCAGAGACTCCGATGGTTGTTGCAATGAGCATGAGATGCTGAGAGAGACATAGATTTTTGAGGTAGACCAGAGGAGGATCCAGTAGACTTAGTTTAGGAATAAGAGAAGACACCTGGGGATCTGGTAGCTAATGCTTTGTCAGAGTACTGGGTTTGGGGGACCAAGAGGGAGTAGTTCTCACTAGCCTGCCTTTCCATGATGCCGGATGAAGAAAGGGAGAATCAGAATGAGACATCAGAATGGTGACCTGGTTATTGCTCATTCGCTCCAAATGCAAGGGGCACTTTCTCAGCCACGACCCCTCCTCTGAAAGGCAGTGTGGCTGTGGCTCCGGAGTCAAACAACCTACAGAGATGAAATCGTGTCAGCAATGCAAACTTTGTAGTGTAAGGATATAGCCTTGTGTTAACAAAATAATCAAAATCTGTTCAGTTGAGCCCTAGCAGGTGGCCGCACTAAATTAAAAAGGAATGAAAATCATATTGGCGTAGAACCACTCTCTCCATTCATAACCCCAGTGTCTCCCTGCCCTTCTATTCAACCTCATCTGTTTTAGGAAAACAAAAAAGAAGTAATTATTAGTGAAACTGAGATCTAAGAGGGACCAAGGTTAGATGTACTATTCTGAGTAACTCAGAAAAGCTAAGAAAAGAGCAGAACCCATAATTTATGAATCTATTGGTTTCCACCATACCTGGTCTCATGGGGAAGTGGGCACAGGGTGAGCTGAAGCACCAAAGGCTCTAGGCAGAGGCATGGGTGCAATGCATCCCGAGTCATTTTATAAAAGTATCTCTGAGTCTGAGCATTTACTAAACACTAGGCCGTGCAGGAAGGAGTGTCTAGTCAATCCCAAAGATGGATTAAAGGGAGAAGAAATGCCTGCCCTTCTCCTCCCCTCCCCCTGTCAGGCCACGTTAGCTTTCTCACTCAGCCTCTCCTCTCCAGGTACCAGGCTGAGGAAGCATGCTATCTCCTGGCAGCTATTCCTCTGGGGCACATGTTAAGCTCTTTGCTCTATGTTCTCACAGGAGAAAGCACCCCAAGTCAATTGGTGGTGTTTGGACTGGGCTCATAGGGGGGAGGAAAACTAAGGTGTCCAAGGTAGCGTCCTTTCCAATAATGCATTGCCCCAATTTCATCATAAGAAAACAGACAGACCCAAATGAAAGAACATTTGACAATATAAGAAGTCTGTATTCACTACAAATGCCAAGGACATGAAAGACAAGGCAAGCCTGACTAGCTATTACAGACATGGAGGGACTCCGAATGCACAAAATGTGAATGCAATTGCAGGCTCTAGGATGGGATCCTGGGACACAAAAGGAACATCCGTGGGGAAATATAGCTAAATACAAATCAGTGTTTTGCTTTAGTTAACGGCATAAGAGCCAGATTAATTTCCTCTTTTTGATAAATGTTCTGCAATGACATGAATTGTTAGCATAAGGGGGATTTGGGTGAAGAGCATATGAAGACAGATTCAGCATCTCTTATAAGTCAAATTTTTAAAAATAATCAAGCAGAATTTTGTAAGTGCCAAATAGTTTAAAAATTAAAAAATGATATGATGACAGTTTTATGAATATGAGCAAACAAAAATAACTATAATTTACAACCAAGGGGATGTGTTAAACAGCGTATTAATTCCTACTATTCTGGAAGACGGTTATAGAAAAAAAATGTAGCAGCAAGAGAGAATAATGATGCAAAATAGAAAAAAGAGGGTAAAAGACATAAATGTAAAGAGAAAAGTTCACAGGAAATTAGTTGCAGCCCCAGAAAAGGGAACATATAATATGGAGTAGACCCAATATTTGAAGATTTAATGCATGAGACTTTTCGAAAAATGGAAAATATCAATTTACAGATTCAAGAAGACATATGCATACTGAGATAAGTTAAATTTTAAAAAGGAAATTTCATATTGAGAACTATGTAGTAAAACTGTAGAAAGAGGGAGGGAAGAAGAAGAAAATATTAAAAGCAGCTGAAGTAAAAGAGGTGACCTTTAAAGAACCAAAATAAGACTTACAGCTAATTACACAACAGAAGCAAAGCCAGAGACAAATGTTTGAAAAAGATTAATTAACTTCCATTTTATAATTCTATACCTAGCAAGGTTTCTTTTAAGAAGGAAGGAAAACTTAGTTTAGGCAAAGGAGAAATTAATTTACCTCTAGTATATACATACTCATGGGGAAAACTGACCTGTTTCCTTAGGTAGAAGAAAAAAAAATTCTTAGATTAAATTTTACAGATGCAGATAAAAGTAGTATGAACTGAAAATGAAAAATATGTTTCTAAAACTAACTGAATATGAACTACTAAAAATAATAAGGACGCTTTATGAGTTTTGAAATCTTACAAAGTGTAAAATACAGAATAGTAATAAAACTAGAGACAAGAACAAATATTCTTATAAGTTTTTCATAATTTCTGTGAAGAAAGCAAATTTAAAAATTATATTAGTTTCTTGATAAGTTTAGGAAACACGTTGTTACCTCTAGTAGTAAAATAGTAAATGGTGTGTGTGTGTGTGTGTGTGTGCACAGAGAGAAAAAAGAAAGGAATGATAAGAAAGTAATCATCAGAAATAAATCAATATAAACAAGTTTTACACTGAAAATACATGGATGAAATGCTTTAAATTTTATAGGACTACATTCTAACTGAATTAAATGTAGAGTACATGTTGTTTACAAGAGACATCAAAACATAAAGATGTTGACAATAAAATGAAAGAAAAAGTGGTAACAGAGACACACTGATTTTTTTAAAAAGTTGAGGAAGTCATGTTAACATCAGAAAAAAATTGATACCCAAATAATTACTACAGATAAAGGAGGTAATTTGATACATTGAAAACTAATTTACCAAGAAAATATAGTTCTCAATTCATATGCAACTAAAAAAATGACCTTAGATTATATAAACTAAAATGGATAGCTGTAATATAAGCATTGATATTAGATGATTTTTAGCCATTTCTAATTGAACATACCAGAAGAAACAGTTAAAAATTTAGTATATGTAATAAACTACCCCAGTTTAATTTGGTAACTACTAAGCCACATGTGACTAATTCAAATAAAGCTTAAATAAATTAAAAGTATATTTACACTAGCCATAATTCAAACTCTCATGAACACATTACCATATTAGCAGTTTAGAATCTAGAAATATTACATCATTACAGAAATCCTTCCTATATAATAAAGAGGTAATATGCAAATTGATCATTAAGCCCTCACACAAAATGGCCACCCCATGTGGTCACAAGATGGCCTGCAGGGGAGGGCAGTTAGGAGTGACCAGGCCAGCAGGGGAGGACAGTTGGGGAGTACCAGGCCTTCAGGGGATGGCAGTTGGGAGTGACTGAGCCGGCTGGTGAGGGAGGGCAGTTGGGGGGACAGTTGGGGGATGTTGGGGGATGGCAGTTAAGGTCACCTGGGCTGGCAGGGGAGGGCAATTGGGGGTGACTGGGCCTGCAGGTGAGGGAGGGAAGTTAGGGGAAACCAGGCCAGCAGGGGAGGACAGTTGGGAGGACCAAACCTGTAGGGGAGGGCAGTTGAGGTTGACCAGGACAGCAGGGGTGGGCAGTTGGGGGCAATTGGGCCAGCAGGGGAGCAGATAGGCATCAATCAGGCTGGCAGGGGAGTGGTTAGGGGATGATCAAGATGGCAGACAGAAGTGGTTAGGGGCAATCAGGCAGGCAGGCAGGCAGGCAAGTAGTTGGGAGCCAGCAGTCCCGGATTGTGAGAGTGTTGTCCGACTGTCAGTTTAGGCCTAATTCCTGTGGGACATCCCCCAAAGAGTCCCATATTGGAGAGGGTGCTGGGTGGGCTGAGGGACACCCCCCCCTCAAGTGCATGAATTTCATGCACCAGGCCTCTAGTAGTATTATACAGTGCTGAAAAATAATTTGAAATAGGAGTATATAAAAATTTGGCATAATAATTATATAATGAAAACCATACCCAACAACCTAAGAACACACATTCTTTTCAAGATTACAATTTCCATTTTCAAAATTTGAATATGGGATGCCCTCAAAGCACATCTGAAGATAGTCACATCATGTAAACAATTAATAATATATTTTCTTAATAATGTCACCCAAAAGTCAGAAATGACCAAAAGAAGTTAAAACTTTATTTCCTTAGTAAACAATGTAAACACATTATTTTGTGTGTATTTATAGTTATTTATTATATGAAAAAAAGATGAGTCAAAACTCAAACTAGAAAACTTTGAACTGAATAAGTATGTAAATACATAATCAAACTTTTAGGATGGAAGCAATTCAACCTTAGAGGTATAATTATGGTATTATTGCATAAATTAAACAAAATTAAATAAAAGGTAGACTGAACACAAATGTATTGAACATCTACTTAAAACCCTATCAAAACAAAAATACAAAATTGAACTAAAAATGGCATGAACATAAATTTAAGAACTAAACAGTGATTACACAGTTGAAAATACCTACAGACTAAAGTGTAGTATTTGAAAAGATGAATACCATTGGCAAATTACTGGGGAAGACAAATAAAACAAGAAGGGAAGCACAAAAGAGCTTAGATGAAGAATAACATGTGGCCCTAACCAGTTTGTCTCAGTGGATAGAGCATCAGCCTGTGGACTAAAGGGTCCCAGGTTTGATTCTGGCCAAGGGTGTGTACCTTGGTTATGGGCACATCCCCAGTAGGGAGTGTGCAGAAGGCAGCTGATCAATGTTTCTCTCTCATAGATGTTTCTAACTCTCTATCCCTTTCCCTTCCTCTCTGTAAAAAATTAATAAAATATATTTAAAAATAAAATAAAATAACATGTGGGCCATCACCACAGAAATTACCAATATTAAGAGGATAGTAAGAATATCAACAAAAGAACTGTATGCATATAAGCATAACCAATGGACACAGATAATGGGGGGAGGGGGGAGATGAAGGCCTGGGCTGGGGATTAAAATTCCAGCTAGTATTTTAATGAGCCATAACAAACTACTGTAAAAATGTATATGGAGTTCAAAACATGAAAGTAAGCAAGAAAGTAATGAAGATTAATGTGGGAAAACTTTCTATGCAGAATGTGAAGATTTATCATAATACTAGAGGCCTGATGCATGAAATTTATGCAAGAGTAGGCCTTCCTTCCCCCAGCTGCCAGTACCAGCTTCCCTCTGGCACCCGGGACCTGGGCTTCCCTCAAAGCCCCAGCTTTGTCCGGAAGGTCATCAGGAAGGCTGTCCAGTCTAATTAGCATATTATACTTTTATTATTATAGATTATGGTAATTAAGAGAGAGTATGGTATTAGTGTAAAGACTGAACCAGTAGAGGAAAATAAAGGTCTATATATACACCTGCATATTGATTTATGACAAAGATCTGCAAGGAAGTGGGATAAAGAACAAACTTTTCAGTATATGGTGTTAGCAAGAAGTAGTTACCCACATTGAAAAATAAAATGAAATATGTTCTTGTCCTACACCATAATAAAAATCTAGCCTAGTGTTTTGCAGTTCCAAATATGGGGTAATATATTCCTGATGTCAGGATAAGTGAGATTTGTTAAACAGAACAGAAAAACAAACAAACACAAAAGCACAAATCTAAAGGATAACATAGACAAACTTCATTACTTTCTAATTAAGAACTTCTTTTCACTTGAAAGACACTATTGGAAACATAAAAATTCAAATCATGGAGTGAAAAAAAAATCTCAGAACATAAAATAGATAAGCAGCCCATTTTCAGAATATAAAAAATACCTAAAAATTATTAAGACAGAGACAATAAACATTTGTATAAACAAATTGAACAGCACTTAACCAAAGGAAATTCAATTGCCCAATAGGCATTCAAAAAGTTGTTCAATAACAATTGTCATGCAAGCACATAATTAACACCACAATGAAATATTACTACACATCTACCTTTTTGTCCACATTTGGTGAGAATGTTACAAAAATGTAATTCTAGTTCTCATACACTGCTGGTGAGATCTGAAATCAGTACAATCATTCTAGAATAGTGTTTGACATTAACCTCTAAATTAAAAGTAACTTATCCTATTATATAATAACTAGGGGCCCAGTGCACAAAAATTTGTGCACTCGAGGGGTGGGGGTCCCTCAGCCCGGCCTGTGCCCTCTTGCAGTCTGGAACACCTCGGGGGAGATGTCCACCTGCTGGCATGCCTGGCCAGCCTGTGTGAGGGGCTGAGGGCCATTTTCAGCCTGTCCACAGCCCCTTCAGGGTTTGTGCACTGGGGGGTGGGAAGGCTTGTGAGTGTAGGCCTGGACGTTTCCCACCAGAGGGCCCATGTCTGCACATGCCTGGTGGGCCCCCACTGCTGAGGGGACACACCTGGCGCAGAGCTGGGTGGCGAGCCAGGGATGGACACTGGTGCAGGATCCCTCGGTGGGGCCCTGCTGCTGAGCAAACACACCTGGGGTGGAGCCAGGCAGTGGACTGGCTTTGGATTCTCCACACTGTGCAGCAGATGCTCCCGCACACCCTGTGGAGGCCCCCAGGGCAAAGCCAGGCAGCTGACCCAGGACGGCTGCTCCTGCACACTCCGCAGAGGCC
This sequence comes from Murina feae, assembly GCA_004026665.1. NCBI lineage: Eukaryota > Metazoa > Chordata > Mammalia > Chiroptera > Vespertilionidae > Murina > Murina feae. The sequence continues at coordinate 25,731 of PVJC01003354.1, forward strand.
CCCACGCTCCCGCATGCCCCAGAGAGGCCCCTAGGGGGCGGAGCCAGGCAGTGGACCTGGGACGGGTGCTCCTGGATGCCCCGAGGAGGCCCCAGGCCGGACCCCCCCCCACTGAGCTGACACACCTGGCACAGCTATGCCGGCCACAGAGACTCCCAGTACAGAGCCGCCCTGCCAGCCTCCATCTTGGCTGGGTTAATTTGCATACAGCCGCTCTGATTGGCTGGTGGGCGTGGCCGTGAGCAGAGGCTCAGCCAGCCTAGGCAGGCAGTTACAACAGAAGCCTTTGGTTTGCTCTCGCTCCATGGCTGTTGGCCTCCATCTTGGCTGGGCTAATTTGCATACAGCCGCTCTGGTTGGCTGGGAGGCATGGCTTGGCTGGTGGGCCTGGCTTAGGTGTCTCGGGTAATGGTCAATTTGCATATTACTCTTTTATTATATCAGACTAGAGGCCAGGTGCACAAAAATTTGTGTATTCAGGGATGTCCCTCAGCACGGCCTGTGCCCTCTAGCAATCTGGGACCCCTTGCGAGATGTCCACCTGCCGGCTTAGGCCCACTTCCCAGGCAATCAGGCCTAAGCTGGCAGCCAGACATCCATTTGGCATCCCAGGGGCCCTTGGCGGATGTCCACTTGCCAGCAGGAGCAGGCCTAAGCTGCAGTCTGACATCCTTAGCGCTGCTGAGGAGACGGGAGAGGCTCCCGCCACCAGTGCTGTGCTGGCAGCTGGCTGCCTGGTTTGTGGCTGAGCAGAGCTCCCCCTGTGGGAGCACACTGACCACCAGGGGGCAGATCCTGCATTAAGCAACTGCCCCCTGGTGGTCAATGTGTGTCATAGGGACCAGTCATCTACACTGGTTCTGCTGTTAGGGCCAATTTGCATATTATTCTTTTATTATATAGGATAGAGGCCTGGTGCATGGGTGTGAACCAGCTGGTTTGCCCTGAAGGGTGTCCAGGATTAGGGTGGGGTTCCCTGCTGGGGTGCCTGGCCAGCCTGGGTGAATGGCTGATGGCTGTTTCAGGCTGGCCACAGCCCTTTCAAGGTGGGTGTCCCCCCCTGGGATGCCTGGCCAGCCTGGGTGAGGGGCTGAGGGCTATTTGCAAGCTGGTCACATCCTCTTCAGGGAGGGGGTCTCTGCTGGGGTACTTGGTCAGCCTGGGTGAGTGGCTGATGGCTGTTTGCAGCAAGCTGGCTGGAAATTGGTATCTGGGATTTATTTAACTTCTAAAGTTGAAACTTTGTTGCTTTAACCAGAGCCCAGGGTGGGTTGCCCCTGACAACACAGCTTCCCAGCGCTTTCTTGAGCCCAAGGCTGGAAGCAGGTACCTGAGGTTTATCTTCTATAACTGAAACTTTGTTGCCTTAAGTAGAGGCCACAGCCAGCCTAGGCAGACAGGAACCTTAGCAGCTTCCTCTATCGCTGGGGCAAGACTCCTGCTTATTCCAGCTCCGTGGCTGCCAGCTACCATCTTGGTTGGGTTAATTTGCATATAGTCACTCTGGCTTGTGGGTGTGGCTTGTCTGGTGGGCATGGCTTAAGTGTAATGACAGAGTGAGTGTCAATTTGCATATTACTCTTTTATTAGATTAGATTATATTTCTTAGTGTATACCTAAGTAGAAATGTATGCATATGTGAAAAAAATCAGAGGCAAAATAAACATTATTTGAAACAGAAATATAAAACTACTAGGGGCCTGGTGCACAAAAATTTATGCACTTGGGGAGTGGAGGTCCCTCAGCCCGGCTTGTGCCCTCTTGCAGTCTGGGACAACTCGGGGGAGATATCCACCTGCTGGCATGCCTGGCCAGCCTGGGTGAGGGGCTGAGGGCCTTTTTCAGGCTGCCCACAGCCCCTTCAGGGTTCATGCACTGGGGGGTAGGAGGGCTGGTGAGTGCAAGCCTGGACATTTCCCACCAGAGGACCCATGATTGCACATGCCTGGTGGGCCCCCACTACTGAGGGGACACAGCTGGCGCAGAGCTGGGTGGTGAGCCAGGGGTGAACGCTGGTGCAGGATCCCTCAGTGGGGCCCTGCTGCTGAGCAAACACACCCGGGGTGGAGCCAGGCAGCGGACTGGCTTCGGATTCTTCGCACTGTGTAGCAGACACTTCCGCATGCCCTGTGGAGGCCTCTGGGGGGCAGATAAAGGTAGCGGACCCTGTACAGGTGCTCCCGCATGACCCCAAGAAGGCCCCCAGGGGGCAGAGCCAGGCAGTGGACCTAGACAGGCACTCCTGGACGCCCCGAGGAGGACCCAGGCTGGACCCCCTCCCCCCCACTGAGCTGACACATCTGGCACAGCTATGCCGGCCACAGAGGCTGCCAGTGCAGAGCTGCCCTGCCAGCCTCCATCTTGGCTGGGTTAATTTGCATACAGCCACTCTGATTGGCTGGGAAATATGGCTTGGCTGGTGGGCGTGGCCGTGAGCAGAGGCTCAGCCAGCCTAGGCAGGCAGTTGCAACAGAAGCCTCTGGTTTGCTCTAGCTCCATGGCTGCCAGCCTCCATCTTGGCTGGGCTAATTTGCATACAGCCGCTCTGGTTGGCTGGGAGGCGTGGCTTGGCTGGTGGGCGTGGCTGAGCTGTCTCAGGTAGTGGTCAATTTGCATATTACTTTTTTATTATATTAGATGATAAAATGTCTAGCAAAATAAAATGGATAATTAAATACTGATATAGTCATCAAATGGGAAACTGCACCATGGACTGCTGAATGGTAACTATAGGAGCAAATAAAAACATGGGTCAATCTCACAAACATAATGTTGAACAAAATTAGTTGGGTAGAAGAATAAATATTGTATTTATTATACTATATTATTTAATTTATATAAAGTACAAAACAGGGATGTAAAACTATATTGCTTGGAGATGCATTCTTTAACAATCAAATAAAAAAGGCAGGGAACAATGTGAGTACCATCAAGGGAAGGATAGGGATTACCTGTAAGACATGGAGGGTGTCGTTTTGGGCATTACTAAGGTATTTATAATATTCTGATTCTTGACACAGGTGTTCACTTAGAAATTCATCAAATAGTTCCCTTCTTTTATGGACTTTTATAGAAAAGAGAAGACTGTAGAACTAATGACTCAAGAAATAACTTTATACTAAGTGGAGTGCTCATAAAATATTACCTCCAATTAACCATTATTTCAGGGAAATTATTTAGGGTAGGACATGATGGAATACCCTGTCTTCAGTTTTAGAATGAGGCAAAGACAGATATTGATTCTGGAAGAATGGTCATTCTCTACTAGAGTGGATTAAGAGGAAATATAGCATTGGCTGAGGCTATTAGGCCACCTGGCTAAGCTATTCTAGCTCAATAGCATTGGCTGAGGAATCAAACTACAGATATGATTAGGAGCACCATAATAACGAATTACCATCATCCAGCCATTGGTTGGATGAGAGCCAACTAGTTAGCACTGGCCTGAGTGCTCACAGGTGCTGGAGAATTTGCCAGGGCCCAGTGTGGCAGGTGCAGAATGAATGGCTTAAGCTAAGCCTTAGGGGTCTTCTGTTACTTCTAAATCTGACTGAACTCTTAGGCTGAGTTAATTTCATGGACACTTAGGGTGGTTGGGTAATTTTTAAATTAAGAAATATATAAGAATGTCCTGCTAAAAAATCTATAGACAACTTTTTGTTCCCTATTTAATGAAAGTATTTGGATGACATTGGTTTATAAAATTATATAGGTTTCCAGTGTACAATTATTTAATACATCATGTATGTATTGTACCGTGTGTTCACCCCCCCAAGCAAAATCTACTTCCATTACCATTTATCTCCCCTATACCTTCTTCTACCTCTTCCCACCCCCTTTCCCTCTGGTGTGGGGCTGGGTGAATAAATGTAAATGAATTAAGCAAAAACAAACTGATAGAAAAACAAAACCCTCTTAGCTCATGAATGAAGACAACAGTATGCTGACTACTAGAGGGAAAGGCATTGGCACCTTGAGCAATTCATCAGTTGGGAATAAGTTATAACATTGGTACTTCATATGGTGAATCTATTTTCTCAGTTATACCTAATTTTCTATTATTTAAAAACTAGAGGCCCATTCTGTACTATACTACCTCACCAAGCAAGGTAGTATAGTACAGAATGGGTCACAAATTTAAAAAAAAAATTTGTGCACTCGGGTAGTTCCTTCAGCTTGGCTTGTGCCTCTCACAGTCTGGGACTCCTTGGGGGATGTCCACCTGCTGGCTTAGGCCCGCTCCCTGGGGGATTGGGCCTAAGCTGGCAAGCAGATATCCCTCTTGCAGTCTGGGATCCCTCAGGGGATGTCCACTTACCAGTAGGGAGCAGGCCTAAGCTGCAGTTGGATATCCTTAGCACTGCTAAGGAGGCAGGAGAGGCTCCCACCACCACTGCTGTACTGACACCCATCAGCCTGGTTTGTGGCTGAGCAGAGCTCCCCTTATGGGGTGCACTGACCACGAGGGGAAGCTCCTGCATTGAGCATCTGCCTCCTGGTGGTCAGTGTGTATCATAGGAACCAGTCATTCCCAGTTGTTCTGCTGTTAGGGTCAATTTGCATATTACCCTTTTATTATGTAGGATCAAATTTGATACCCCTCTTTTCTGGTACCTTTGGTGCTATCCTGGTTTCTGACTTATCACTGCCTTCCCAGAGTGTATTTCTGACTCCCTACATTAATGAGGCTATTGGCAATTATCTCTAAAGCAAACCTTCGGGCTGATAGTGCTACACTGACTCAGTGCAGGAAGCATATTGGCATCACACATCCTTATCCAGCTGACATGTGACTCTGCCAATTCCTTGATAATCCAAGCTTTGCCAAGTGATTTATAACCAGGCCAAAACCCACAAGAATACTATTTCACAATATCTCCATCTATAGATATAAATATAGACAGATGACAAATTCTCAAGATAATAAATCTATATTTATTGGTTACAAACTAATATACATGTATGTATCACTTTTCTTAATATTTACAATGAAATATCTTATAGTAATTGCATAATCAAAGTTATACTCAGAAATAGTAAGGGCTTGAATCTTTAAGTGCAATGTGAACTGCTTTCTGTAAAGATATATACAGGTCATAATTAATTTAATTTTAAAGAGGAGAACAATTTAGAATTGTTGTGGGCTCTAATAATCAACGTCATGAATTCCATATTTGTGCTCTATTGAGCCCTAAATCTATGAGCTCATAAAAACCTATATAGATCAACATAGCTCCTTCCGGAATTTTACGTGACTAAAGGTCACACATTGTCTTTGTTCAGGAGAGATGGGAAGATGTGTACACACATGCACATGCACTGAGCTCAGTGGAAGCTCTACTATAATCATACTCAATAGTTCCCAGGTGTTCCCAAGAGAAGACTTCCTGAAAATACCCATAGAAATCCACCCTAAAAGTTTATTTTAGCACTTCAAAAAATGAAACACCTTTAAACACTTTTTCCCTCGCCTATTCACATAAGTTCATTGAAAACGTAAAATATGAAGCTTATGCAATGATGAGGAAACATGATGTTCTTTTTATCCATGAAAATAACTCATTCAACAACATGGGGTTTTAAAATATACATACACTTCTTAGCAATTGGGAGAGAAGTAAAATGTTGGTTTTGCATTTTTTCTCTCTTTAATTTTTTTTCTACCAGGTATCAACCTTTTATATATTGCCATTCATCTAAGTAAGTGAATATAATCACATCAAACAAATTCCATCTCTATGACAATGGTAACTCTATTTGGAAAAAGGTAAGATGGAGATATGTTTTTCAAACTCCAAGATATTTCAAATGAAAAGAAATAAATATAAAGCAATTAAATATCATGTGTTTATTTATGTGTCCTGCCATGCTGCACGTGCTTACACATATTTATGTGGTTTATGGTTAAAAGGAAATGGAGCAAATTTAGGAAGAAAAAATAGGTATGAAAGTAAGTTGAAGCCAGGGAAAAATTACACATAAAGTGCTAGGTGTGGGTTTGCTAGGTGTGGGCTGAAATCTTGGCTCTCTCCTTCAAACAGATCAAAGCCAAAGAAAAACATAAATACATGATTCATAGTGTCCAATGGAGGCAAAATAAACAAACAAGTCACTCTGGAAAAGAAAAGCTAGGGCTGATAATTTTTTAATGCAAGAAATCTGCCTCATGCTCTTTCTTCATAAAAAGAAAATAGAGATGTGGATAGGAGAATAGATGCAGTTATATGTATAAATATACCACAGTGAATATTTAGAAAATATTTGTTATATAAACAGTTTAAGTAGGAACATAAAATGATGCAATAGATGTGAAGAACTCTATGGTAATAATTTTAAAAATAATTAAGCAGAGAATATACCATATGAGCCAGCAGTTCCACTTCTGTATTTATATACCCCCACAAAAGTCAAGCAGAGACTCAGACAAATATTTGCACACTCATATTAATGGCAGCATTTTTCCCAATAGTAAAAAGGTGAATGAAACCACAATATCCATCATAGACAAGTGGATCAACAAAATCTGTTACCTGTATACAATAGAATATTATTCCCTCACCTTAAAAATAAATGAAATATATTACATGCTATAATGTGGGTAAACTTTGAAGACACCATAATAAGTAAAATAAGCCAAATATAAAAGGACTAACACTGTATGATTGCATTTATATGAAGTACCTAAAAGAGGCAACTTTATTAAGACAGAAAGCATAATGACAGTTTTCAGGGGTTGGGGACAGGCGCGAATGGGGAGCTAGTGTTTAATAGGACAGAGTTTCAGTTAGAGAAGATGAGGAAGCTCTGGGGATGGATGGCAGGGGCACCAGCACAATAATGTCAAGGTGCTTAATGCCACTGAGCTGTACACTTAGAAATGACTAAAATGGTAAATTCTATGTTGTGCTGTATTTTACCACAATCAAAGAGATTATGAGTTTTTGCAAGCTATTTTTGTTACATCCTAGATTTTGAACATTATAATTGTAATGTTCAAAATGTCATTCACTAGATACATTTCTGTAAAGGCTAACATAATGCGATCTCGCTATGTAGATATCATGTGATCTTCCTTAAGAAAGTGATATAATTTAGAGATGTCAGAGGAATGTTCTTCAAGATTGTATATGCCTCTGTGTGGACATGTTTTACTCATTGCTTGGTGAGGTGGTATAGTACAGAATGGGTCGCAAAGGTCTGGTGTGTGCCTGCTCTAGGCCAGAGTTCAAATGGCCCTTCAGAATAGCATTGTGCCTCAGAGAAACAGATTTTGGAAACCATTACTGTAGAAAAACTAAATGATCAGTTTATCTTTTGGATATGAGGTCTTTAGCATCATATATAGAACCTGTGTTAACTTTATAGCAAATTAGCAGAAACGACACTCTGCTACACAACATGATGCACTAACAGTCATTCAAAATTAACTTTGAAGTTTGAGTGTTGGTTTTCTAGCTGAATTACAAAGCCCAGAACCCTTTAACATACTCAAAGAGCTTTCCATGGAGACAAGGGTCTATGCAAGGAACTAACTCATTCATGACCTACACAACCCCTTACTAGAAGCCGAGGGAAGTCATTTCTCTCTTCAAACCAGATACCTTTGACGACCTGAAATACTGATGTCTCCCAAGTGGTGACAACATCTATTAAGTAACACTTTAAAAAAAAAACTTTTGTCCTATCATAAAAAAAAAAGAACAATAACAAGAAATCGTTAGCATGCAAGTTTCACGTTCCCAAAAGGAAAACCAGTGCCACAACTTCAATGAGTATAACTTTAGTCACTTCCTTGTGCATGTGTTTTGCTAAATCCTATGCGTTGTGAGAGCTGTCCAAGATGGTAGCTAGGGAAAGCACTTTCCTCCTGAAACAGCTCATAGTTTCATTCCTCTCAGCAACAACAGAACTCGAGGCTCTGTGGATTTGGAGAACTACTTAAGAACTACATTTCTCTTGATCCCTTTCTCTTGGGACTCTGTGGCATCGGCCATAATATCGCATGACTCTTGTTAACAATTAAATGACATTTGTATATTAAAACATTAATTCTTTAGAAAATTTCCCTTGATCCTAAAATAGATTTTACATAATCTCTTGTTAGATTAATCCTAGGGACAGTTTCTGACCCACCCTTCAATTACATGTACATGATTCACATAACCAATAGTTATGTTTGACAATGGAACCCAATTTTCCATCCATATCTAGAACCCAATTTGTAATGCCTGCCATAAGAGGCAAATATATATTTTTTGGTCTAGTAGATATGACTTGGTTATTAGAACTACTGGTATCCCTTCTCCTGGTTTCAGACTTATAGAAACATAAATAAGGAGGAGGAGTTCCTTTCATGGACAGGAGCCAATGAGGTGTGTCTGAGCTTAGTAATATACAACACTTGTGAAATAGTGAGTTTTCAAGACCCTCAGAGTGTATGTAATCACCACACGAGCCCTCCTTTAATGCAAACCCTTCCATTAATGAATGCCTTGCCTCTGATACTTAGCCATGGTGTCACTCCCCTACCTGTTCATCCACAATGTGGTGTTTTATTTGTGCAATTTAATAAGACTCTGGAATGAGAAGTATGCCTTAGTACTGGATAATAGGCTTATTTTACATAAACAATATCAACATTCATTAGTCACAGTGGCCTACTAGCAATGTAAACATTTTTGTTGGTGTTTATAAGCTCTTTATTGGTGTAACAAATTGCCTGAGAGTGCCACACCTCAGCCCTAGAGGTTTAGTTATAATCACTTCAAAGTAGGACTGGCTTCTCATGCTACCAATGTGACTATTCTAGGATGCAAGCTGATCAGCAAAAATATTTCACCAAATTTTATTGCAGCCAAATAATACATACTTTTGGTCACCTCATGAACCACTAGGTTCTCATATCCTCCACTGATAAAATTCTAGTATGAGAGCCATAGGTTTTTGAAGAGAACAGACAAAATCTTCCCCTAAGTTTTAATCTCCAAGTTATCAGTTAAGGTTAGCTCCAGATGTTTATAATCCTCCTTTGTATTTTTGAAATGCAAGGTTATAACTCATCAGGGTTCATGACCTTTAGAGAACCAGGGGAGACAATTGTGATCACCCTTTCTGCCTGGACAATGAACAGCTCAAAGGGTAAGGTACACCCAATATCCTATACTAAGTTGGACTGGACAAGTTCCTTAATCAATATTACCAATGTTCTTGAGTGAGAGGCTGTTGTTATAACCTTCCCAGTGCTCATCTGAGGCTTGGACTGGAGAGGTTGCACAATGTATTATCTGTGTTATTGTTCATGGTTGAGATAGGAATTTATTTATTTTTAATTTTTATATATATTTTTATTGATTTCAGAGAGGAAGGAACCAGATTTAGAAATATCAATGATGAGAATCAGCTGCATCCTGCACTCCCCCTACCGGGGGCTAAGCCCACAACCCAGGCATATGCCCTTGACCAGAATCGAACCTGGGATCTTTCAGTCTGTAGGCCGATGCTCTATTCACTGAGCCAAACTGGCTAGGGAGATATAGGACTTTAAATAGTGGAGGAATAAAGTAAGAAAAAGAAGGAAACTTTCCTGAGCCAGCCTGATAACTTGATTCCACCAACCTTTGGGTAATTCTGGGAAACACATGGTCAGCTAGACAGAAATGTGGCTTGATGTGAATTTATCTCAATGCACAATGACAGACTTACTTTTCCAAACCTGGTCAGTGTCCCAGGGCTGCCTCCTATAAGCTCTCCTCACTTGAAGAACCTGACCTCTTCTCATCCTTCTTACTGCAGTGAACTGCAGGTGAAGTTGCCAAGAATCCCAGTACTTTTACTTATGGGATTAATGGCAAATGGAACTTCACTAAATTGTTCCTGCACTTTCACTAAAAATCTAATTCCATACTTATCTAATCTAATAAAAGAGTAATATGCAAATTGACCCCACTCTGTTACACCTACGCCACACCCACCAGCCAATCAGAGCGGCAGTATGCAAATTAACCCAGCCAAGATGGCGGCCAGTAGCCATAGAGCTAGAGCAAACAGGAGGCTTCCATTGCACCAGCAGTGATGGAGGAAACTGCCTGCCTAGGCCAGCTGGTCCTCTGCTCAAGGGAACAAAGTTTTAATTACAGAAGCCATGGAGCTGAAGCAAACAGGAGGCTTCATTTTACCAACGATGAAGGAAACTGCCTGCCTAGGCAGGCTGTGGCCTTCTGCTCAAGGCAACAAAGTTTCAATTATAGAAGATAAATAAACTCCAGAACCTGATTCCAGCCAGCTTGCTAGGACGTTGGGTCAATGAGAGCTGTGGCCAGCCTGCATACAGCCATCACACCCTCAACCAGGCTGGCCAGGGTCTTGGGGGGGGGACACCCACCTTGAAGGGGCTGTGGCCTGGCTGCAAACAGCCATCAGCCCCTCACCCAATCTGGCCAGGCACCCCAGAAGGAACCCCACCCTGATTCAGGACACCCTTCAAGGCAAACCAGCCAGCCCCCACCCATGCACAAGGCCTCTATCCTGTATAATCCTACATAATAAAAGGTAAAAGGATAATATGCAAATTGACCCTAACAGCAGAACAACTAGGAATGACTGGTCACTATGACACACACTCACCACCAGGGGCAGACGCTCAATGCAGGAGCTGTTCTTGGTGGTCAGGCCACTCCCACAGGGGGAACTCTGCTCAACCACAAGCCAGAAGGCTGCCAGTACAGTGGTGGTTGTGGGAGCCTCTCCTGCCTCCTCAGCAGTGCTAAGGATGTCTGACTGCAGCTTAGGCCTGCTCCCTACTGGCAAGTGGACATCCCCCAAGGACTCCCAGACTGCCAGAGGGATGTCTGACTGCCATTTAGGCCTGATCACCTGGGGAGCGGGCCTAAGCCAGCAGGTGGACATCCCTCAAGCGGTCCTAGACTGAGAGGGCACTGACCTGGCAGAGCAACACCCCCCCTGCCACAAGTGCACAAATTTTTGTGCACTGGGCCTCTAGTGTTATATAATCACCATCATTCATTATTGTTTGATATCTGGAATCTGTTGCCACTCCATCCTTACCTTTTACTATTCTGGAGCTCAAATGGAGAAGTTCAAACATTCTGAGGGGATCTATATGTTATTTTAGGTTATTTTTTTAATAAGATCTGTTGAAAATTTCGAAAAAATATTGTAATTTTGTATAAATAAAATTATTTTGATTGTGAAAGTGTGTTTTTTATATGTTTACCTAGAATGTAGTAATTTTGTGTACATAAAAATACAATAACACATATTTTGCAAAGTAAATAAATAGAGAGACCTCTTTTTAAACTAAAACACTGAAAGTTTCATAGAAAAATATCAAATAGATCGAAAGATATGAATATTTTATGGAAAGTCTAATTTTGGCGAGAAAATGTCAAAAAAGCCCAGCGTTATGACGCGATTTGGCGGGAAAATGCCTGATTACAAAGTGTCAAGTATCTGAGAGCAAATTAGAAATATAGTGGTTACTGCTGAAATGGAAAAGAAGTTTCAGAATATATGAAAGAAATACAACATAGATTCCTTTAAACACTTTATTCCAGAAATAGCTATTGAAGAACAATTAGACATATACACACATGAGAGGCATATTCCAATTCCATAAAGTTATATATATTTAGCTTGTGAAATTTTTATTGTATATCCATTATATATCAATGAATCTGTTAAAAACATGAAAAAAGATAGAGGTGATTTAATTCCTCCTACTACTTCTGCCCCTGATTTTACCTTTTAAAGACTATCATTTATTTTACTTTTTATGTTTTTATTGATTTTAGAGAGAGAGGAAGGAAGCAAGAGAAAGCTAGAGAGAAACATCAATGTGAGAGAGGAACATCTATTGGCTGCCTCTTGCATGCCCATACTGGGGATGGAGTCTGCATCCCAGGCACGTGCCCTGACTGAGAATCGAGCCAGTGGCTTTTTGGGGCATGGGACAGCATCCAACCAACTGAACCATACCATCCAGGACAAAGATCAGTATTCTGTCATAAAGGGATATTTGGACACAGACAGGCACAGGGAAGGCAATGGCACAGATTGGGGTAATACATCAAAGCAAGAGCAACAAAGATTGGGATCAAATCACCAAAAACTAAGAGAAAGTTATAGGACAAATTTTCTCTTACAGACTTCAGAAGAGTTCAATCATTCCAACACCTTTATCTTGGACTTTGAGCCTCCATTTTTGTTGTTTGGTGACTCATATTGTGGTATTCTGTCATAGCAGCTTCAGCAAACTAATACAGTTTCTATGTGATATAATCCCAGCTATGTGATTTCTAAGCAGCACCCTTATCTATGGATTACCACATTCTCATAAAGAGATGTAATAGTCTGAACCCAACTCTAATTTATATAATTTACTAGGGGCCCGGTGCACAAAAATTTGTGCACTTGAGAGGTCCTTCAGCCTGGCCTGTTTCGTCTCACAGTCTGGGACCCCTCTGGGGATGTCCACCTGCTGGTGTGCCTGGTCAGCCTGGGTGAGGGGCTAATGGTTGTTTGCAGGCTGGCCAAGCCCCCCAGTGGGATCCCTCACCCCATTGGGGTGTGGCCAGCCTGGGTGTGGGCCTGAGGGCTGTTTTCAAGCTTTCAGGCTGTCCATAGCTCCCATTGACTCAAAATCCCTGGAAGGCTAGCTGGAAGCAGATTTCTGGGGTTTATTTATCTTCCATAATTGATACACTGTTTCTTTAAGCCAAGGCCTAGGCAGGTAACAAAGCCTTCTGTTGGCTTCAGCTCCATGACTTCTATAATTGAAAGAATGTTGCCTTAGTAGACTCTAGACAGGCAGTTTCCTCCATCGCTGGTTCAATGGAAGCCTGTTGTTTGCTTCAGCTCTGTGGCTTCTATAATTGAAACAATGTTACAACAATGTTGCCTGGAGCCGGGAGAAGCCTAGCCGGCTGGCAGACAGTTTACTCCTGGTGCAAGGGAAGCCTCCTGCTTACTCCAGCTCCTTGACTGCCGGCCTCCATCTTGGCTGGGTTAATTTGCATACAGCCACTCTGATTGGCTGGTTGACGGGCTTAGATGTCCCATAGAAATGGTCAATTTTAATATTACTCTTTTATTAGATTAGATAATACCCATTTATTTGTTATTGTGTTCTCTAAGAAAGTTATTCTTGAATGGCATGATACAGTTCCATGATATTTGTCTAAGTTAGAAAAATGCATGTTTCAAAGTAAAATTGAAGAGATAACATTTGGACTTCACTGATAAAGATTTATCTGCTTTTGTAAACAGCAAAAACAACAACATTGGTTAGATATTAAGTCTTCTTTGAAAAGATTTATGAAACCTACAAAATACTGTTTACTGTTGAAGTAATAAGAACACTCACTACTTTAACAATTAGATCTTTCCATGCTTTTTATCCACAATTAATTTACCTTTTTATGTTTTTGACAAGGTATAAATTTTTTGAGAAAAAAATATAAAATTTAGGCTAATTCTGATAGCATGTGTTCTCCTTAAATTGTCCAGTGTTTTTATCTGGCTGGCAATATTATCCAATTTGCAAAGAATTATGTAATGTTAGGTTGCATAATTGTTCTGTATTCAAAAAAATAGTCAATGTAGAACCATGCTATGTCTGTGAATTCATTTTCATGTATGTTGCCCATGCCTAAACAATATAAGGAAGTGGCTGAAATGAATTAAAATCACAGAATTAATCAAATTAATATTTATTAGGTAAGTGCAACAAAGAATTATTGATTGAAGCCTCCACTAACTAAAATAAATGTATATATGCATAGATTTACACACACAGACACACACATACACAATAGATTATCTTGAAATATTTCCAATTATTCATCATCTATATGATTTATTTATTTTTCTATATCAGTTGTTTTGTTGCTCATATATATTCATGATATGCTAATGCTAGAATGGAATTTTTTTTTTTAAATACAGAACTCTCTAAGTTAAAAGTACGAAGTAGGCAAGGGAGCCTCCTCAGACTGATGACTTGCAAATGAAGCAGAGATGCTCCAGTTGTGTTCTGAGAACTTGGAACACAGAAGTCCCTTCAGGGCCACCCCAATGGCACAAAATAAATTAAGTGCATGAAGTTCTTTATTTCTCTATTTTAAAGAGAGGTGTTCACACACACATACATGCTCACACACACATATACACATACTAGGGGCTAGGGGCCTGGTGCACAAAAATTTGTGCACTGGGGCGAGGGGTCCCTCAACCTGGCTCAGCCTGGCCTGTGCCCTCTTGCAGTCTGGGACCTCTTGGGAGATGTCCACCTGCCTGGTGTGCCTGGTCAGCCTGGGTGAGGGGTTGATGACTGTTTGCAGGCTGGCCAAGCCCCCTAGTGGGAACCCTCACCCCATGGGGGTGTGGCCAGTCTAGGTGAGGAGTTGAGGGCTGTTTTAAGGCTGCCCACAGCTCCCATTGACTCAAGGTCCCAGCAAGCCTGGCTGGAATCAGGTTTCTGGGATTTATTTATATTCTATAATTAAAACTTCGTTACCTTGAGTGGAGGCCTAGGCCGGTAATGAAGCCTCCTGTTTGCTTCAGCTCCATGGCTTCTATAATTGAAACATTGCTGCTGTGAGCAGAGGCCCAGCCAGCTTAGGCAGGCAGTTGCAATGGAAAGCCTCCTGTTTGCTTTAGCTCTGTGGCTCCAGGCCTCTATCTTGGCTGGGTTAATTTGCATACAGCCACTCTGATTGGCTAGGGTGTGGCTTAGCTGGTGGGTGTGGCTTAGGTGTCTCAGAGTAATGGTTAATTTGCATATTACTCTTTTATTAGAATATATATATATATATATATATATATATATATATATATATATCCTATAAGTTTATAGTTAGCAGTGATAGTCTCCTGTTAAATATAAAAGTTTTTAAAAACACCAGAGTGCATCTAGTTCTTCTAAACAATATTATTCAAATACCAAAAATTACTTTTTAAATTTTTTTTGGCTTTCTTCTTAAGAACCTCACTGCCATAACCAATATGAATTCACATTCACACACACACACACACACACACACACGCACACACACACTTAAGCTTTTAACTTTGCATGATTATACTGTTGAGTTCCACATGGCTTAATTGCAAATAGAACACGCTCTGGAGATATTTCTAATGACTTGTGTAACTAAGTTATTTACATTGGAATTTTTCCCCAGAGAATGATATACTTACTATATTTATCAAAATTGTTCAATTAGGCTTTTCCCCCAATAAATTCTTTGTTTAAATTTTATTTACATTTTCTTAAAAAATGTTTTTATGTGTGAAATAAACATACTCAACATAAAGAACTTAAGAATTGTAAAATGTGCTAGAAGATAAATGAAGAAAACTATTTCTACAATCTCTCCACTGCCCGGGCTGACCAGCATACCCTGAGCAATTGATGAATGATTACTTTGACACAACTGTCCTGTGAAAGAGAGGGCTAAAGGACTGTCTGGTTAAATGAACCAGACAGCCTCGATTGTTGGCCTCCTTAGGATTTCATTGTAACAGCAATTTGAGATAAAGTTTATCTTTTAGATACAATCAGTAGGGTAAGTAATCTTGGGAGGACACATGTGTTTGTAATGTCCTTTAAGCAAGGACATCCAAAGATTAATTATAAGGGTTCCAGTAAACACCTGAAGGTCTTCACATGCACAGACTTGTTTGAAAGGTCATAGAATAAGTAGGGGTGCTGCCTTTTGCACTCCCCCAGTCCCCTAAGTCAACAGGGTAGGCAGCCATCCCGCACACTTCCCTTTTCTCAGAATGTCCTTCTTACAAACTTTCCAACCAAGTCTATGCTTCCCCACAGTGCATCAGAAATATAGAGATTAAAATTAGATACACAATATTCCATATAAGTCTGTATAAGTTTATACTGATATATATTTAAGAAGTACTAATTGCCAGTTATAAAACCAGTAATGGATGTAAAGAACAGCATAGGTAATACAGTCAGTAATATTGTAATAGCTATGTATGGTGTCAGATGGGTACTACACTTACGTAGGTGATCACTTTGTAGCTAACATAATGTCTAACCACTATGTTGTACACCTGAAACTAATACAATATTGTAAGTTAACTGTAATTTAAAAGTTAAAAATAAACCTGAAAAATAAACAATAGAGCAGAAAGTTAAAAGTATATTTTAAATGTTATCATATACTATATACGCTTTAAAATAATGTATTACATTATGTTTTTTATATTAATTTGACCAGATGTTAACAGAAGGATAAATACTGAAAGCTGAAAGAATTACTGAACATAAGATTTCTCACATGAGATATATTCTGATATTAAAAAAATGCTTTGTTAAATACATTAATCATTTAAGATCGTTGTGTTTTTATTTATCATCATATTTGAATATTAGCCTATACACTATGATAAACAAGACCTTAATATATTCTCACTTCCTCCTCACATTTCAAATCTGTAAATTATATCACATCTTACACTTTCAAGGTCTCTAAGATTATTATTCAATTCCATAACTATAGTTCTCACTGTTATTTAGTATTGCTTTTATATTTACAGTGATTCACACCAAAGATAACTCATTTTATCATGGTTTCTCAACTCTTGAGTTGTTTTCATTTAACTGCTCTTTGACCAGATTTCACTAACAAGACCTATTTTTTTGTGCCAAGTTTGTACATATTTGAGGGTATTAAGTTATACCTTTATACATGATGATCTTGACAGAATATAATGTTCTTGCTTCACAATTACTTCCTACAGAACTGGAGGTGTGTGTGTGTTGGGGGGGTATTTCTGTATCATTGTTCAGTTCTGTCTGAGGCAGCTTGATTTTTAACCCTGGAAATGGCTTGCCATTACCAAATAGGTGATGAATTCTAAAAAATAATAACAACAAAAAAGCAAATGTTTACATGTTAGTTTTAAAATCACATCTAATTGCCTTAAGTAATTATATTTATGGTGTACTTTTTATTTTTAGTCTGATAAAAAGTCAAAAGTCAATTTTAAAGTAAATTATATGATATACTTTTAAAAAACATTTTGATTATGCTTCCTTTTTCAGGAAACTTTGTTCATTTGCATGACATCTTTAGATCACGTTTCCTCTCTGGTTTTTGATTACCCTTGAGGTATTACTAATTTTACTTACATTGTTTCAATATTGCATATATATATCTATACATAAAAGCCTAAGTGACTGTTTGACAAGTAGTTATGATGCACACTGACCGCCAGGGGACAAACGCTCAATGCACAGGCATGGAAACATGGAACAGAGTGATGAATCTCAGAGGGAAGGAGGAAGAGGGGAGTGTGGGGAGAGATTAACCAAAGATCTTATATACATTCTAGAGGCCTGGTGCACGGTTTTGTGCACCAGTGGAGTTCCTCGGCCTGGTCTGTGTGGATCAGGCTAAAAGCAGCAATACAACATCCCTGAAGGGTTCCTGTATGTTGTTACATGTTTTCATTGATTATCATCCTTTTTAATAGCATTTCCTGTAATTTTTTTTAACCCCTGTATGATTAAGGTTCAGAAAATGGTCACCACACTAGGATCAGCATCACCTGGAAACTTGTTCAAAGTAGAAATGAATTCATGGTTTGTCTCTGATCTACTGAATCAGATACAATGAGGTTGGGACCCACGTGTGTGTGTGTGTGTGTGTGTGTGTGCGTGTGTGCGCGTGTGCATGCATGTGTTTAATTTATTAGCATGTTGTGTTATAATCATACCTCTGGGTAATTCTGGAGAATGTTGGAATTTAAGATTCACTATTCTATATTTTAATTCAGTAGTTAAGGTAAATCTATATAGCTGTTTTCTAGCTATTTTCAGTCATCAGCTTGGTATCTTCACCTGTAACATCCTCTAATATTTATTTTTATATGTTTTCTTACTTTGTTGAATTCATGTTCTTTGGAAATTCTAAGTTTTTTAACTTAGAATTGCGCTATATTTACATAGTTGTTTTGATTTTTTCATCATGTTGTCCATTTGTGAATAGTGATGTCTGAGACCTGCTGTTTGTACTGATCTTAAGTAAGAGAGATGATTCCCACCATATCAGAGACGAATGATTTTGCTGCTCTGACCTCCATGGAATTCAGTCACTATAGCCCGAAGAGTAGTGATTCCCAGGAGTAAGTGTTCTTTCCCTTCTCACATTTATCTGTCTCTTATACCAAGGTTCATAACACATATGCCTTTAGGGAACAGTAGAGAGAATTTCAGCATTAGATCCTCTCCCTATTGCAGTATTTTACCCTGGAGTACTAATTTTTGCAGAAAAGTGTCACCCTTCATTTTTAGTGTCCTTACTGCACTATTTGTCCCAGCAGATATTTCCACTAATCTCTGTTTGGATGGAGGAAACCATCAACATTTCCAATTACAGGATTATGTGCATATATATTAATAATATTATGTACCTTTGTAATGTAAATATTACAACAGCATTTTTATCAAACCATAGCCATGTGTGTGTTTGCCTATCACCAATTCATTTATTTGAGAGGTTCCCAAGCAATTTCTGAGAATCCCTGGCACCTGCAAAAATTCCTCCTGACTGGAAATGGGAAGATAGCACCACACAGGCCACTTCTGTGCTTCACCTGGAAAAGCTCTGCCTTTATCCATCTTCTCCATGGTGATGTCCAGAGTCTTTTATTTGGCCAAGGACCACTACCTTTTTTTCCTTGACCAAGCCATGACATGGGGGTAGTAGTTTTGTTCTCTTATTGCTGTGGCTCAGTAAACACTATGGGAGACACTGCAATGATAACTCAGAATTAGAAAGTTCAAGGTAACATCTGTCAATCACAGATTGACTGAAGCCCATGGTTTTCTTGACTGTTGTCTCTCCTCTGCTGGTCTTTGCATCTACGCTGGAAGGAGTGAAACAGAAAACCCCAATCTGTTCTTCCTGCCCTCAATACCCTGCATTCTTCCCAAAACTAGCACCAGAAGACAATCAAATGAGCCCCATTATGCCCTGAACCCTGATTTATGGCCATCACCACAGGAAGCCCCAGGCTCTCAGATCACTGTCATTATAGTCACTTACATTACCTTTTGGCTTTGCACAGCCTCTCCCTGCTCCAAAGTAGAGAGAATAAGCAAGAAAATAAGAAAACAGAAATGGTCTAGAAAGAAGAAAGAAGAGACATAGTGGATCTGCCCTCAAGAAGGGGTAGAGCCTGCACACAGGTGGAAGAGTTGGCCTTGGAGAAGAGCAAGGCTACTTACCTCATAGTGACAGTGGAGACAGAAGATGGGCAGATGTGGCCATACTTGGGTGTGTGTAAGATTTTTCTTGGGACTTACTAGCTTTTTCCATGAAATAAGTCATTCCTTTGGAATGAAGGTGGGGCATTAATGATTATGGTGAAGACAAATGTTTTAAGAATAAAAAAGAAAATAAAACATAAAATAGTCATCTGTGAAACTAGGAGAATGAAGGACTACAGAAGTATAGTATGATTGCTTAAGAGTGTCTGGGCCTTCTTCTGCATAAAAGTCTACCTGTGAAGAAATACAAGAGATAAATAGTTATGGGCTCCCATTTGATGCAGTTATCCCACTTCTGGGACTATATCTCAAGAAACTAGAAACATCAATCAGAAAGAATATATGCACCCCTATGTTCATAACAGCATGATTTAGAATAGCTAAGATTTGGAAACAGCCTAAGTGCCCATCAGCAGATGAGTGGATTAAAAAACTGTGATACATCTACACAATGGAATACTATGCCACTATAAAAAAGAAGGGACAAAAAAAAAGTCTACCTGTAGTTTCTCATCTCAGAGTAAAAAATGAAGATTTTAGCCCTAACTGGTTTGGGTCGGTGGATAGAGCATCAGCCTGCGGACTGAAAGGTCCCAGGTTTGATTCCGGTCAAGGGCATGTACCTTGGCTGTGGGCACATCCCCAATAGGAGGTGTGCAGGGGGCAGCTGATCGATGTTTCTCTCATTGATATTTCTAATTCTCTATCTTTCTCCCTTCCTCTCTGTAAAAAATCAATAAAATATATTTTTAAAAAATGAAAACTTTATGCTGCCCTGTCAGGCCTTACTTCAGATTCTCCATAAGCTCTGACTTCATCTCTTTCTGATTTAGTGCTTCCTTATCCTGTTCTCTTTATACTACACCCTGCAGTTCTGATATGTCAGACAGACTCAGCTCGGGGCCTTCATACTTGTCTTTCCTCCTGCCTGTAAATCTTTCTTCCCAAGTTCTTGACTAGTTCACTGCCTCTTCTTCCTTTAATTTTTTTAAAATTTAGTTTACATTTGATATTATTTTTCATTAGAATCAGGTGTAAAGCATAGTGGTTGAACTGTCATACATGAAGTGATCCCCACCTGGCACTATAGGTAGTGATTGCAATAGTATTGACTACTAGAGGCCTGGTGCATGGATTCATGCACCGGTTGGGTCCCTCAGCCTGGCCTGTGGGGAACAGGCTGAAACCAGCTCTCTGACATCCCCCGAAGGGTTGTGGATTGTGAGAGGGCACAGGCCAGGCCTAGGGACCCCACAGGTGCACAATCGAGGTGGGGAGGAACCTCAGGAGGGCTCCAGTCATGTCTGGGACATCTCGCCCAGTCCCAATCAGCCAGACCCCAGCAGCAAGCTCACCTACCAGTTGGAGTCTCTGTCCCCTAGTGGTCAGTGCACATCATAGATACTGGTCAAAAGGTCAAACTTTCAAACACTTACCATATTAGGCTTTTATTATATAGGATATTCCCTGTGTTATACTTTACATTGCTGTAACTATTTTATAACTGCTAATTTGTATGTCTGAATCCCTTCATCTTTTTTGCTCAGTCTCCCAACCACCCTCCTTTACATTCTCTGTATCTACGTGTCTGTTTAAATTTTGTTTGTATGTTTATCGTGTTCTTTAGATTCCACATATAAATGAAATCATATGTGCTTTGTCTTGCTCGGTCTGACTTATTACTCTTTAGGTCCATATATGCTGTAGCAAATGCCAAGTTTATTCTTTTTTTATGACTGAGTTATTTGCACTACATTTTCTTTATCCAATTATCTATTGATGGACACTTCATTTGCTTCCATATCATAGCTATCTAATCTAATAAAAGAGTAATATGCAAATTTACCCTCACTCCATTACACCCACCAGCCACGTCCACCAACCAATCAGGAGAAAATATGCATATTAACTCAACTAAGATGGCAGCAGCCATGGAGCTGGAGTTACCCTAGGCAATGGAGGAAGCCAGGGCCCTGTGGGCCCTGAGCTCTACTCAAGGCTATAAAGTTTCAATTATAGAGAATAAACAAACCCCAGATACCTGCTGGGCTGGGACCTTGGGTTCCCAGGGGAAACCCAGGCTTCAAGCAGGGGACCAAGCAACAAAGTTGCAATTATAGAAGTTGAATAAATCCCAGAAACCTGCTTCCAGCCAGGCACCCCAGTAGGAACCCAAACCCTGAAGGGGCTGTGGACAGCCTGAAACGGCCCTCTGCCCCTCACCCAGGCTGGCCAGGCACGCCAACAGGTAGATATCCCCTTAGGGGTCTCAGACTGCGAGATGGCACAGGCCAGGCTGAGGAAACCCCCTGAGTGCACAAATTTTTGTGTACCGGGCCTCTAGTTGTAAATAATGTTGCAATGAACATATGGGGCATATATTCTTTTGAATTAGTGTTTTGTATTTCTTCAGATTCCTGAAGTGTAATCTGTAAGTCATAAGGCAGTTCCACTTTTATTTAAGTTTTACTGTATAATGCCAACTCAATGAGGCTTCCCCAAGTCACTCACTGTAAATTAAAACCTCACTCAGTGGAATGTCCTGGCCACCTAGTGTCCCTTCTCCACTTTCTTTTCCTTCATTGTAATAATCAATTTCTAAGCTAAAGTAGAATTAACATTTTTCCTACTGTTTTTCTCTCCCATGGAAAGAATTTCTGTCTTTATTCTTCAAGGAGTACAACAATGTCTGGCACATAGTAGCTGAAACTTGTACTGAAAAATAAATGGGGAATGGCCAGTTTTCTCAGTGGTTAAAGCATAAGCCTGCACACCAAAGTGTCTCAATTGCCATTCCCCCTGAAGGACACATGCCTCTGTTGCAGATTAGATGCTCCCTGGCCAGGTCATGCGAGGGAGGCAACCAATCGATGTGTCCCTCTCACATAGATATTTATCTCTCTCTTTTTCTCTTTCTCCCTCCTCTTTCCCTTCCACTCTCTCTCTAGAAAATATCCTCAAGTGAGGATTAAAAAATGACATGAATAAATGAGGAGAATTTCAAGGAGATATGGAACTATTTTGTCTTATTAATTTTATATCATCCATTTCTTATTTTGATAAACAGAAAACATTCATTATATGCCCAAAATACTAAGCACTGATCTTGTCTTGCTTTACACACTTAACTTAGAATTCAATAACACAAGTGAATGGGGTCTTTGAAGCTGTTCATATCCACTAAGTAAATTACAAAAATTTTAAACGTTTGTCTAAACCATATGAAGAGAATATATTAGTAACCTAATCTATTTGGATGATTTTCTAACATATTCTTTTTATGGTGAAAATGCAGGCCTGTTATAATAAGTTAATCGGTCCAACTCTGAACATTTTATAACATATATTTATATATACTAGTAGACTGACAGAATATTATCAATAATTTTTGACCTTATGACTACAAAATAACAGCTCCCTTTTCATACTAACTAGTATATACTATGTGGAGCAGAAGTAGCTTTTTACCAATATGGACAATTAAGTTAGTAAAATCTATAATTCAAGATTAGTTTTATTTTATAATCTAAAATAATCAGTTTTGGGTCTTCATTGCTTAAACTACTTTGATATTTTCCAAGTTCTACTTTATACTGCATAAAAAATTTATGTTGTTTTACAATCAGGATGAGACATAAAATTGTAAAAAAAATAGGTGCATAAAGAGAAATATCATCTGAAATATTTCAGAAAAACAATGTGTAATTATCACACAGCTATCTTCAGGTTGAATTTTGAATCAGAGTGATAAGTTCATAAATCACAATGGATTGATCTATCATCCTTAAACCTATAAACATCCTTTTTCTTTCAACAAACAATTTACAAAATAGCGATGTACTTAACGAACCATGTTTATTTTATTTGAAGGATATTTAAGTACTTAATCACTGAAATCAGAAATGTTTAGTTTTCCAGGTGACAGTAGAATGAGGCTGGGAATCTGGCAATTCATTCAAAATAATAAGTAATTAACATGTATCCTATTTGTCCAAGTTTTATACATTCTCCCACAGTCACTCCTAATATAAGTGGAGTCTATATTCAATTAAAGTTTTTCATTTATGGTGAACTTTCTTTTATTTTATTTTGAAGAAAGTATAAGGAGCCCTTTCAAATGTTTGTCCTTAAACTTTCCATTATTGTTAAAATCTACTAGGTATTGCTTCCCACAATTTTTAATGAATAGTTTAGTCAGTATTCAATAGTATTACACCACTTCTGTGTACAAAGAACAGGAAAACCAGTATGTTTTCCACCTGCAATAAAATAAACCAAGTGGCAAAAATATAATGCCAAATACCTACATGTAAATTTAAACAAATATATTCAATTTTATTTTTAAACTAGAAGCCTAATGCACAAAACTTTGTGCACTCGGGGGGGGGGGGGGTCCCGCAGCCCACGCTGTGCCCTCTCACAGTTTGGGGCTCCTTGGGAGATGTCCACCTGCTTCCCAGAGGATTGGGCCTAAGCTGGCAGTCAGACATTCCTCTTGCAGACCAGGAGCCCTCAGAGGATGTCCATTTGCCAGCAGGGAGCAGGCATAAGCTGCAGTTGGACATCCTTAGCGCTGCTAAGGAGGTAAGAGAGGCTCTCGCCACTACTGCTGTGCTGGCAGCCATCAGCCTGACATGTGGCTGAGCAGAGCTCCCTCTGTGGGAGAGCACTGATCACCAGAGGACAGCTCCTGCATTGAGCGTCTACCCCCTGGTGGTCAGTGTGTGTCATAGTGACCAGTCATTCCCAATCATTCTGCTGTTAGGGTCAATTTGCATATTACCCTTTTATTATATAGGATAGAGGCCTTGTGCATGGGTGGGACCTGGCTGGTTTGCCCTGAAGGGTGTCCTGGATCAAGGTGGGTGTCCCGCTGGGGTGTCTGGCCAGCCTGGGTGAGGGGCTAATGGCTGTTTGCAGGCTGCCAAGCCCCTCAGTGGGGACCCTCACCCCATGGGGGTGTAGCCAGTGTAGGTGAGGGGCTAAGGGCTGTTTTTAGGCTGGCCACAGCCCATTCAGTGTGAGGGAGTCATGCTGAGGTGCCTGGCCAGCCTGGTTGAGGGCCTGAGGGCCTGTTTCAGGCTCGCCACACCCCCGGTGACCCAAGCTCCCAGCCTCTCTTTTTTCTTTTCTTTTCTTTTTTTTTCTTTCAGTGCCCCTGATTGAAAGCAGGTATCTGGGCATTATTTATCTTCTATAATTGAAACTTTGTAGTTTGAGCAGAGCCAAGGGCTGGCCAGGGCAGGCAGGAAACTTGGCTTCCTCCAATGCCAGGGGCAACCCAAGCCTCTTGCTGGCTCCAGCTTCATGGCAACTGGAGCTTGAGTTAATTTGCATACTTGCTCCTGATTGGCTTGTGGGCATGGCTTGAGCATAGCAGAGGGATGATTAATTTGCATGTTTCTATTTTATTATATAGGATATCTTTCTGGTAGCAAGAAAACTGGTGGCTCACCTTGATTCTCTCAAAGTTTGGTTTTATTGTCCGTTACCACAAATTCACCTAGCATGTACTGAGTGATGCCAATTTCTATTTAGTTCTATATCTAATGGTTCCAAAACCTGTATGTTTTTAGTCTGATTGTATACAATCATTTTTAAATGAAGTTTAAAAGTTTTCCCTTGATGGCCTTTTTTTTTCAATTGTGCTTACCATCATTGTAACTTTATGTGTGGCAGATATGGTTTTATTAGGACTGATCACTTTTAGGTTTGTTTTTACTCTTAGGACATAGATGCTTTCTATGTATAGTCCTCCCTCTTAGTCCTGAAATATGGACCAGGACACCATCCTTTTGGCTGGTATTGAACATCAAGAGTGATAAAATGCTAAAATTGCTTTCTGCTCTTTGGCTTTCTAGTTTTTTATTTATTCTGGTTTTTTTTGGAGTCCAATGTGTATATTGCCAGTTTAGGGGTGAATCAACAGTTTGATGAATATTTACATCCGGGTTTTTATCTTGCTTTCCTTATATTTCCTACTCTTTGGTTCATGAAATTTTGTCATACTCGAAGTACTTCTGTCTCTTTGCCTTCTCTAGTTGGGTGATACGTGATGATTATTTTAAATCTTGCCTGAGAAGATAGTACCTTTCACTTACATTCCATTTATTCATGACTTCATTTGGAAAATTTTTCAGAGAATAAGGCGGTTGAACGTGTCACTCATGAAAACTTACCCTTTGTTCATTGCTACATCGTCAATTAAGGCACAACATTTTCCCTTGGTATTTGAAGATGATGCTTCAAAACACAACAGCAGTCTTTTTCATTCAAACCTTAGAAACTGTGGATTAGGCTTGACAAAAATAGATATAATACTCTATCCTCTCATTCCTTTTCTTTTTGTACTTACTAATTTTTTTTAAATATGTATTTTATTGATTTTTACAGAGTGGAAGGGAGAGGGATAGAGAGTTAGAAACATCGATGAGAGAGAAACATTGATCAGCTGCCTCCTGCACACCCCCTACTGGGAATGTGCCCGCAACCAAGATACATGCCCTTGAGTGGAATGGAACCTGGGACCCTTGAGTCTGCAGGCTGATGCTCTATCCACCGAGCCAGACCGGTTAGGGTACACTTACTAATTTTTATATTTTAAATTGTCTTATTTTTCAGTGACTTACTTATTTCTCTTAGCATAATATTCTCAAGCTTTATTCATATTATCTCATAATGTAGGATTTCTTTCTCTTTAAGGGTGAATAGTATCCTATTGTATGTCTATTGCACATTTTTTAAGTCATTCATTTGTTCATTGAATATTGAGGTTGTTTCTACATCTTGGCTACTGTGATTAGTGCCCCAATAAACATGGAGATGTTAATACCTCTTGATACTGATTTCAATTCTTTCAGATAAACATCTAGATGTTGGATCATGTGGTAATTCTATTTGTCCTACTTTGAGGAACCTCCAAACTGTTTCCCATAGCAATTTTGCATTCTCACTAACAGATGATATATACATTGAGAAAAACTGAAATTTGAAGAATTGGGAAGATTCTGCTTATTATCTCTTAGCACTTTTCTGTGCAAAAACATATCCCTATACATTTATGTGGGTAATTGCCTATATGTTCTTGGAGCTTTGTGTGTCATGACTAGTCTGTCCATTGGGGATAAATGGACAGACCAGGCTGTGCTCTTTCAGGAGAGAGTAAGCACTTCTCAGTAACTTTTGCTGACTACTGTAGGTCAAATGGCTCAAACTCCATCTGCCACCTCTCACCATGAAGTGATCTTGGGAATAAAATGATACATAACAGAGCAACAAGGTTAGAGAAAGTAAGGTCTCTGCTATGGGCAGTGCCTCAGCATCTTTGGATGACTCTCTTTGAACTCTGTTAGTGTGACCGAGAAAAAAACACACAAAATCTTCTATCTTGTTTAAACCCAGTGTTGATTTTTATGTCACTTGTAGATACATCTAATCCTAAATTATACATTCTCTAATTGGGTGATATGTGATTATTTATTTTAAATCTTGCATTTTTCAGCTATATTTATGAGGACATAGATATAGAATAAATGTAAAAAAATGCATCAAACTTTGTAATCATGATTTTATTCTGATTCTTTTTCTTGAAGCGATTGGTATTTATACCTGTGATCCCAGAAGCCATAAGCAATAAGAAATTTTTAATAATGTCAGCATTTAAAATGAAGAAAAACGCAATGACAAAATTAGTGAGGCAAGCCAAAATCTAGGTCATGACAGACATGTGATAAATGAGTATATAAACCCTAGATTGTTTGGCTCAATGGATAGAGCGTTGGCCCAGGGACTGAAGGGTCCCAGGTTCAATTCTGGTAAAGGGTACAGACCTGACATTCAAATTTAATATTGTTGGTACTGAGTTCATTAAAAAAAATTTTAAAATTCCTCTTGTTTTAATTTATTTAGTTCAGTATATTTTTAGTATATGTTAAACCATTTCGCATTCCATCTAATCCAGTTTAAATGATAATAATGGCAGTCCTTAAATGGCAAAAACACCTTGGGTAATTGACAAGGCAACAGATTATTTTGTCACATTGCAAAGTGATTAGATTTGAGGACATCTCATTTGCACAGTTAAAATAACTTTTCCCCCTTTGAGTAAAAATCAACAACAAATCCTGCTATGAAAGACAAAGACATCAGGCACATGCAGTTATATTCACTAATCACTTGATTTTAGGTGAAATATCTTTGTTTTCTTCAAAGAGATATGTATGTGTGTTACATAAATTTACTATGATATTTTTGAGAGGTATTGAGATATTGAGACACATACCTTTCAGATGACTCATGTTGCATTGCAACAAGTGTCTGCTCAAATTACCAGGAGGACATTAAACAAGAAGGGAGCATGTGTGCATCTTTAAGATATTAGGCATGACCATATGGTTTATATTCTCAGAGGCCTTTCCATAATAAAAGGCTCCCATGAAGCTTCCAGGTAAGTGTGTATGGAGAGGTAGAGGGGAGTGGGAGGATGGGCTTGTAGACAAGGAGATGAAACACAGTTGCTTGGCAGTCTCGCATTTTCATGGCATGCTGATGACTGCTGCCCCAGCAGGTGGGCATGACTTAGGCCAAACTCCATGTCCAGGAAGACAAAACAATGTACAATTCCTCTTAAAATATCTATTTAGAATATGAAATATTTAGATGCTCACCCTAATACAATTCTAAATATAGAAAAAAATGGGCTCCTCTTTCTGCACCAGCTTTTGCTGTTCTGACATTTATTCTTTTTTGTTGTTCAATTAATTAATTATTCAAATCATCTTGAAGAAGCATAGAAAGAATTATGTTGTACCATGAAGCAAGCGTTTACACTTTTCTTCTTTTGTAGCTTAAAATTAGAATAATTAATTAAACTCTTTTAATATGATACACTTCCCAACATTACTTGCTAAAGCCTACTCTAAAGAGTTCGCTTATTCATTCAATCCCAAAATATGCAAGACCAAAATTATCTAGTACTTATCATAAAAAACAAAAAATACTTGCCCAAATACCAGCGAGGGTAATAGACCCAATCAGGGTATTGCTAAATGAAAACGAGTCCTTGTTCTCTAGTAATGACTGTGTTATAAAGAGGGAAGAATGGCCCCAGTGTCAATATCCTGTACTCCACAGCACTAAGAGCTAAGGGCAGAGACTTGAGTTCTCATCTCCAACTATTGCAGAGACATAAAGCCTGGACTCACTATGCTGAGCCTCACCTAAGGCAGAATTCTCAAGGCAAACTCCACAAACTCCTTGCTGTATTTTCTAGTGTTCTGACGTTTCCCCTGACTCTCTGGCTTTGCTGTTTAGTCCTTATTCTAATTGAGTATGGTACTACAGTGCCCTCTTTCCTCAAAAATTAATGGGTCTCTCTCTCTCTCTCTCTCTCTCTCTCTCTCTCTCTCTCTCTCTCTCTGCTTGCAACTAAGAAAACATCACTTATGTATAAACTAGTATATACTTGTCATTATTTTGTGCCACTATCTTTATATCTCTAGTGCCTAGTTTGTTGTAAATATCCGTATTTTATAAACTTTATATTTCAAATCTATGTAATCTGAGTTTTTGAAACATATTACCTAGATAAACTTGTTTATTGTTTAAAAGTCACTTCTTTTACATGTCAAGAGAATTCTTTTTTAAAATAAGAAAAATAGATGGGAAATTTAACGGACAGGATATGAATAAAAAGAGGAAGTTTTGCAGAAAAGAGGCACATCATATGGAGTGATATAAAGAAGTTAAGCCCTGAGATATTGGAAAGGATTTAAAGCATTTTAAGCTGCAATTAAACATTATCAGGTTTATGTTTACCAGTGGGGAATGGAGAGGAGGAGAGTGATGGAGAAAGTGAAACAGGGTAGGGATTTGTACCTGTTGCCAAGATGAGAATTGATGGTAGCAGAGATGGCTGGATATTGGTAGTATGAACTGAAAGAAGTAATCAGGTTTGAGAAAGATGGCCAGGGAGATATTAAGGACTTGAATATTTGACTTTCTGTCAGTTACAGGAGCATAGTGAGAATATGAGAAGAGATTTGCCTTAAAGGTCTCTTGCTTATGCAAGAATAAAATTACCACAGTGAGAAATGGGGAAATTGCCCTGCCCGGGTAACTCAGTTGGTTAAGGTGTCACCACCAAATGCCAAGGTTGTGGGCTCTGTCATTGGTCAGAGCAGATAGAAGAAGCAACGAATGAATGCATAAATAAGTGGAAAAACAAATCAGTGTTTCTCACTTTTTCTCTAAAATTAATAAATAATATTTTTAAAGAATGGGAGAAATAGTACTTTGAGGAGAGAATTTATGAGATAACTCGTTTGCAGAAATTTTCAGTTTGAAGGATTTGCAACACCTATGGGTGAAGATAATCAGTAGACTGCTGGAAGGCTAAAAGAAATATTAGGTTGAAGATACCAATTTACGAGTTATCTGCATAGACATAATGATTTAAGGCATGAGAGTGTATCAGTGGGCCAGATTTCTCAGACAAGGGTGCATATGAGGCTCCTGGGGTATCCCTAAAATAAGCATTTTCAGATGCTCCCTGTAGAAGAAGACGTGGTAAAAGGCTTTATTAGCAATGAAGGTACATTACTCGGGTTCCAAAGTCTCATGTCCCTTAATCCAGTCCTGAAAAAGAGGAAGCAGAGGATTCATCAGGTCCAAAAGCAAGGCCAGCATCCAGAGCTTTCTTTCCATGTTGCGGCTGGATCCAGTTCACTTTCATTAAAGTCCATTAGTCCATTGTGTGGGTTGCACGTGGCCATGAGCTATGTGGGCAAAAGCAGGGAAGTGTTCACCCTGCAATAGTCATAGAAGTGCAGGCAAGTAGGAGAGCCAAGAGCCAAGAACCAAGAGAGCAAACTTACCTTGCTAAGAATTTAACTATCCAGATTTCACACCCTTGCAGTGGCCATGCCTTTTCTGGACACTGACTCACTCCCAGGTGTGACTGACAGACAGGTAGGCACCCTCCCCCATCACTCAGAATTTACTGGGCATGCATGTAAATTGCCTTTGTCCAGTTCCTTCCCCCATTCATGGACAGGGAACAAACTTGGAGAGTGCTAAATTAGGAAAGCTGTATAAATGGCATGCCTACAGTATCTAGTCTTCCCTTTACTCATTACCATTTATATAATAATCAGATTATTACAACAGTGTCAGACCTATTGAGAAAAAGCAGAAATTGAGAAGAGATGGTCTTAAGTGGAACATTGCAAAATGTAACATTTAAGAAATACAGAAAAGGTGACTGTGTGATATACTGGGATTGCCACACAGACCAGGTGGCTTAAACAGCAGAAATTTATTTTCTCACAGTTCTGGAGGTTGAAAGTCCAATATTAAGGTGTTGGCGACGTGGCTCTCTCTCTCTCTCGTTCTCTCTCTCTCTCTCTCTCTCTCTCTCTCTCTCTCTCTCCTACTTAAAAAAACAAACAACACACACACACAAATGGTGTTGTTGTTTTTCTTTGTTTGTTTGTTTTTTATTCCTGACCTTATTTATCCTTAATTTATTCTATAGAGATCTTATCTCCAAGTACAGCAACACTGGGAATTGGGTTTCCACATATGAATTAGGGGGGACACAATTTGCTACATAACAATGATCCCAAGAAAAGGGCCTATGAAGGGGCATTTGAAGACAAAATAAAAATAAAAGGATATCATGAAAACAGAAATCAATGGAAATTAAGACTGAAGAACAAAGCTTGACATCCAGTTCAGATTAAGAAAAACTACAGTCATGTCATTATAGCTGAGGAAATATAAATGATAAGTTGAGAAAATTCCTTTTAGAAGTTTGTCTTTGAGAGGAAGAGTAAGCTATTGTTCACTACTAAAAGGGAATGCAATATTTACCAAAGCACATTTAAATGCTGATGTAAAGCATGAAACAAAGCAGGCTGTTTACTATGGGAGAAAAGTGAGGCCAGAGGCACCGTTTTGAGGACCATTGTAACTAATCACTGCAGACATTGTGAGGGAATAAGGGGGTAGGCTGGGCAGTTTGAAAAGGTACCCATGCTTGCTGATCATAATTCTATATTGACTGCTCTCTACCTGGTTATGTGATCGTTCCCAGGAATGTGTGTAAGCCCTTGCTCAGGTAGAGAAATATCCCCTCAACCCCAAACTCTAAAATATATGTGATAAAATAAAATGTGAGAAAAAGAGTTTAAGGAATTGACAAAACCATCTTCAACATCCATGGAGCATGAACTCAAAAGTAGATGAAGAAAGAGACTTTATTTATGTAATAACATTTTCAGAAACTCTCAAGGCACCAGGCAATGTTCTAAGCAATTGAACAGCTAGTGATTGTTGGTAACATCATGTAAAAGTATTATACACTATTAGATGCGTGGTCTCACATTTTATTCTTCAATCACGCTTTTGGAATCACCTTAAACCCGTAAACAACGGTAAGCTGACTTTAAGAGTGTTTCATATTCAAGTACTAACGTATTTAGATCTTAGAGCTAATGATCTTGCATACCTCATAATTTCTATCAAAAAAAGCGCAGCAATCGTAGTCTTCTTATTTGACAGCTTATTAAGCATATGATCCTTGGTTTCATTTCATCATCTTTTGGGAGAATCTAAGCAGACATTTTGTTAGACGTGTTAAGCCTGATGGGATTTGTAGCCTTTCTTATAAGCTCTTCAGTTCATCTTCTGAGGGTGAGCAAGAAGGTCTGCTCTTGAGCCACCTCATTTCTATCACACTTTGCACTAATACACGGGAGTTTTTTATTCCTTTTTTTTTTTTTTTTTTTGCCAGAGGGGGGAAAAAAAAGGAGGTCATTAGGTTAGTCCACATGAATTTGAAGATGCTTTTTCTGACAGTTATTAGTTTTTTGGTTTGTTCAATTTATTTATTCTCATCTTTATCCATCCTCCCTTAGGCCATCTCTCTCTTAAATAAGTAATTCCTGGGAATATAATGTGTAGTATGATGACTAAAGTTAATAATGTTGTATTGACTATTTCAAAATTACTAAGAGGGCAGATCATAAAAGTTCTTACCACAAGAAAAAATTTGAGTTTGGTGACAGATGTTAACTAGATTTATTATGACTTATCATAACTATCTCACAATACCTCTATACTAATAAAAGGGTAATATCTTAATTAGACTGGGCATCTTCCAGATGTCCTTCCAGACAAAGCCACGGTGGCATGGTGGGGGCTGAGGCAGAGGCAGTTAAGGGCAATCAGACCGACAGGGGAGAGAGTTAGGGGGTGATCAGACCTCCAGGAGAGAGAAGTTTGGGAGTGATCTGGCAGGCAGGGGAGCAATTAGGAGCATCAGGCCAACAAGCAGAAGTGATTAGGGGTGATTAGGCAGGTAGACAAGTGAGTGGTTAGGAGCCAGTAGTGCCAGGTTGTGAGAGGGATATCCGACTGCCGTTTAAGGCCTGATCCCTGGGATTGGGCCTAAATCAGCAGTTGGACATCCCCCGAAAGGTCCCAGATTGGAGTGGGTGAAGGATGTGCTGAGGAGACACCTCCTGTGCACAAATTTTGTGCACCAGGCCTCTAGTACATATATAAAATCATTATGTTGTATACCTGAGATAATATAATGCTATATATCAATTATATCTCCATCAACATTGTATAATAACTAGAGGCCCATTCCATGAAGATTTGCACAATTGGCCTTCTCTCCTCTGGCTGCCAGCACTGGTTTTCCTCCAGCACCCGGGACCCAGGCCTTTGGTCTGACTCAGGCTTGGCTTCTCTACTCTTCAGTCTTAGCTCCCACCTGTATATGCAAATTAACTGCCATCTTTGTTGGGTTAATTTGCATACTCATCCTGATTAGCTGGTGAGCATAGCAGAGTGACATCAATTTTCATATTTCTCTTTTAGTAGTGTAGATAAAAAAGGCCTCATAATATTCTAGACTAGAAAAACAATAGTCTTTAAATACATATAAAGGATAATAACTTTTTTTTATTTCAAAGTATTTTTAAAGGCTTAAGAATCTTTAAAAAATATGTAAAGATTCCTGTCCCAAACTTTGTTAATTGCTCTAAGGAACCATAAGAGCAGAATTGTGGAGAGGTAGTTGAAAAACAAAGACCATGTATGCATAACTAATGTACTCATTTCTTGTGCTTGGGTGATAAATAACCCTATTAGATTGTATGTAAAATCAAGAAGTGGAAAGCTTCTTGCAGGTGACATTACTGTTATTGTATTACTAGGAGCCCAGTGCACAATATATTGTGCACTTGGGGGGTGGTCTCTCAGCCCGGCCTATGCCCTCTCACAATCTGGGACTCCTCGGGGGATGTCCTCCTGCTGGCATGCCTGGCCAGCCTGGGTGGAGGGGCTGATGGCAGTTTGCAGGCTGGCCAAGCTAGCCCCACCCGCCCCGCCTGCCCCACCCACCTTGCGACCCGTCACCCGCCCTGCCCACCCCTCTGCCTCCATGGCTGCTGGCCTCCATCTTGGCTGAGTTAATTTGCATACAGCCATTCTGATTGGCTGGTGGGCATGGCTTAGGCATCCCAGAGAGATGGTTAATTTCAACATTACTCTTTTATTAGAGTAGATACTATCTTGAAGTCACACTCAAAACTGTGTTTTGAAAGCATTTTTGTATATTTGTTTGTTGTCTGCTTATTTGTTTTCATATTCCAGAGCAGAATTTTGAATAAATTTCTATCATTTTTTCACATCAAAATTCCATTCCTTTGTTTAATTTTGTATCTCCCTATTCTTGGTAAATACACAAACTCTAAAAGTGCCCATTGCTGGGAACAATTAAACCCTTATTTTAAGTGCTAAAGAAACCCAGTCCCTCAATATGTCCCTTGTGGGGCTCATCTTCCCCCACTCCACCTTTATGCAATGATTTTTAAATTGGCTAAACTTAGAACCTGTACAGGTCTCAGTATTTCTTCTGTTTCTGAAGTTCTGTGTAAAATTTCTGTACTAAAAAACACAAAAACAAAACAACAAGAAAACAAAAACACAAAAAAACCCACCTTGGAATGTGTTAGAAAAAGATATCTTTAAGATATCAGTATTTATTATTCATAAATAAGTGAGATCATGTGGTATTTTTCTTTCATTGACTGGCTTATTTCACTTAGCATAATGTTCTCCAGTTCCATCCATGCTGCTGCAAATGATAAGAATTCCTTCCTTTTTACAGCAGCATAGTATTCCGTTGTGTACACATACCACAGTTTTCTAATCCATTCATCTGCTGATGGGCATTTAGGCTGTTTCCAAATCTTAGCTATGGTAAATTGTGCTGCTATGATAATAAAGACCATTATAAATGGATGAACATAAATAGATACAGAGGCAGAACAGCATTGAACACTGTCAAACTACAGCTGGAAGGCTAGGGAGGGTTGGGGGGGAGTTAGATCAACTGCAGGACTTGTATGCATGCATATAAGCATAATCAATGGACACAAGACATTGGCGGGTAGGGGAGGCTGGGGGAAGGTCAAGGGGGGAAAAAGGATACATATGCAATAATCTTTGTAATACTTGAAGCAATAAAGCAAAGTTTAAAAAAGATATCAGTATTTTACACAGAGTTCAAAGAATTATTTTTCTGGTTATGAGATCAGAAGATATAATGTCATAAAAATGGTTATAAACATGGGTCTTTTGGGTGGGGTTGGTTAGAAGAAAGAAAGTGCTGGAGTAGATGCAGGCTCTCCAAGAAGGCTTCTTTTTTGTTTTATTAACAGTTTCCTAATCTACATCAAGTAAAATACTGCGTTGCTTTAAAAAAAATTAGATGGATAGAGAGTTAGAAACATTGATGAGAGAGAATGAGAGAGAAACATCCATCAGCTGCCTCCTGCACACCTCCCACTGGGGATGTGCCCACAACCAAGGTACATGCCCTTGACCGGAATCGAACCTGGGACCTTTCAGTCCACAAGATAACACTCTAACCACTGAGCCAAACCAGTTAGGGCCTGTGTTGCTTTTCATCTGCTTCAATATGCTTAGGACAGTGAAATTAGTAGAAAAAGTATCATAGCATAAATGAAAGAAGATGAAAATTCATCATACTTTTGTTTTGTTTTAGGGGAGGAAATCAAACATAGGGGCCCAAGCTGTAAATCTGCCTATGTGCACCTCTCACGGAGCAACTGAAAAACAAGTGGGTAATTTAGAAGGGGAAAAAAAGAAGAAAAAACACAGACAAAAATCACATGTTCCTGTCAACTGCCTTTCATTTCTTACATTAAGGGATTAGATCGAGCAGGCGGACACCCAGACTCCAGTCCCTTTGGGTTTTATGGTTCACGCTCAGAACATGCTCTCGTGTTAGATGTTAAGACTACTGGCCTCTCACTGCTCCCTTTTTCTTTACTGTTACCTAACACAATATCCTTAAGTGAACAATAATGTGCGGTCTTGGAATTTCAATTCCCAAACCAACTCTGCCCTTGAATAAAATCTGTTTTTTATTAGTAATTTAGAGCTAATGTACTTTGCAGAAAGTCTCCCTGTTCTGAGGTTATTCACACCTGGAATGAAATTCTGAAATATCCAAAGAGGGGCACTAATTTTATCCAGCCATAAAACTCCTAGACTTCAATATTTGACGTCTAATGATGTTAAAGTTATTTCCTTTCTTTCTTTCTTTCTTTCTTTCTTTCTTTCTTTCTTTCTTTCTTTCTTTCTTTCTCTTTCTTTCTTTCTTTTTCTTTCTTCTTCTTCTTCTTCTTCTTCTTCTTCTTCTTCTTCTTCTTCTTCTTCTTCTTCTTCTTCTTCTCTCTCTCTCTCTCTCTCTCTCTCTCTCTCTCTCTCTCTCTCTCTCTCTCCCTCTCTCCCTTCTTCCCTCCCTCCCTCTCTCCCTTCCTTCCTTCCTTCCTTCCTTCCTTCCTTCCTTCCTTCCTTCCTCCCTTCCTTCCTTCCTTTATTTCTTTATTTCTTCTCTTTCTTTCTTTTTTTGCTTTCTTTCTCTTCCTTCCATCCTCTTTCCCTCCTTCCCTCTTTCCCTCAGTCTCTTTCTCTTCTCTCTTAATTTTGAAGCTGAAGATCTTGTTTTGATTAAGTTCACTGCCCTGGATATTGGCACATTCTTGAATAAAAGTTTATTAATCCATATATTCTTAATGGTGCCAAGATCTGATTTTCCTGCAGATATAGTCTTACTCTGGGACATGTGAAAATGTTATACTGTCTTCCAGAAAATAGTTGCAAGTTGAAATTACCCTCTAGCATTATTTCTGCTGTAAATTTCAAGTGAAAAAAATGGCTAAAATTGGAATTCCAAAATGATACTAATTTTCAGTAGATATATGTATAACCAAAAGTCAAAATGCTAGATTGAATTGGACTCCTTTCTATTGAGTGACTATAAATGAATACTTTGGAAAAAGTAGAACACAAGTCTTTGGAAGCCAGTTTGAATTAAATATCAACTAAGGTAGCAATGTTAGTTGTATATTTTTCAGGTGGAAACAAAAGAACTATGTATAATGTTTTGAAGCTACTCATAGTCCAGATTTAAAGAAATTTTGTCAAACTATATATTCATAACTTTTATTTCCCATGTGAATGATAAGAATTTTGAGCTATCGCTCTATTTTTTTATGAGAATTATCTAGAGTTGGTGTCTCAGGCTTGTGATTGTCCTGTTTCATGAAGTTGAGAAAACAAACAAACAAAAAACACACATCATCACCAACAAACAATAGCAAGGAGAATGTGTCTCCCAAGAAATGAGATAAAATGTTTGCCAATTTACCCTAGCTTGTTTGGCTCAGTGGATAGAGCATCAGCCTGAGGTCTGAAGGATCTCAGGTTCAACTCCAGTCAAGGGCATGTACCTCGGTTGCAGACTCCTCTCTAGCCAGGCCCTGGGCCGGGCTCATGCAGGAGGCAATCAATCAATATGTTTCTTTCACATTGATATTTCTGTCTTTCCCTCTCTCTGTTACTCTCCCTAAAAATCAACGGACTGCTGGTGGGAATGCAGACTGGTGCAGCCACAATGGAAGATAGTATGGAGTTTCCTCAAAAATTAAAAATGGAACTCCCATTTGACCCTGTGATCCCACTTCTGGAGATATATCCCAAGAAACCAGAAACACCAATCAGAAAAGATATATGCATCCCTATGTTCATAGGAGCACAATATACCATACCTAAGATTTGGAAGCAGCCTAAGTGCCCATCAGCAGATGAGTGAATTAGAAAACTGTGGTACATCTACACAATGGAATACTATGCTGCTTTAAAAAAGAAGGAATTCTTACCATTTGCAATAGCATGGATGGAACTGGAGAGCATTATACTAAATGAAATACGCCAGTCAATGAAAGAAAAATACCACATAATCTAACTTATTTATGGATAATAAAGACCATTATAAATTGATAAACATAAACAGATACAGAGAGAACAGCATTGTACAGGCTGTCAAACTACAGCTGGAAGGCTTGGGAGGTTGGGAGGGGGGGGGGTTAAGAGATCAACTGAAGGACTTGTATGCATGCATATAAGCATAATCAATGGACACAAAACACTGGGGGAAGGTCAAGGGGGAAAAAAAAGGATACATATGCAATAATCTTTGTAATACTTTAAGCAATAAAACAAAATTAAAAAAAGGAAAGAAAGGTACAAAATATCAGTTTCAAAAACAAAAAAAAATCAATGGAAAAATATCCTCAGGTGCGTATTTAAAAAAATAATAATAATTCTGTCAATTTGTAAGAAATAAGTTCTCTTTAGTCTTGCAGTATAAACATTAGAAGTAAGTTATAAAAGTTTTAATGGCAATATTGCTTCTGCAGATTGTAAACATTTTAGGATATTTTTTCCTTCACTATTTTTATTCTTCAAAACATGAAAAAATTATTTCACTGATTAGTAATTCAGAATGTGTCATAGAATATTTTCTTGTCAAGCTTTGCTTGTATGTTTGGAAAATGAATCTTGTATGTGTCATATGCTTGGTTATCAAGGCAGCACTGTAATTATGGAAGGGTCTAATACTTTAAAAGGCCATGCCCTCTATTATTGAGGTTGTGCCCATGCACTGAATCTTCCAAAAGCGTTAGCAAGCTAGTGAATAAATAAAAAATATATATATTGGTATGCTCTGTTCAAGTTGTACTGCCAGTTAATAAAAATATATGCTATGTTACAATGACAAATGTGAATTTTGATTACAACTCATCTCAATTTTGCTCATTAACATGGCAACATTTGAGGAAAACAATAGAATAGAATATTGCAGTATTCGGACATTGATCATAAGATGCCATCTGCAGCAATACCATTTATACAAATCAGGTGTCCCGTCCTGAAATTTATGAAGAGCATTATTTACTTTTACTGCAATGCTTGCCTTTTAGAAACAAACCTTGCAAGGGAATAGTTTGAGATTATCCGTCCATCGTATCAAATCGTCACCCCACAACACCAAACGGGCTTCTTGGTGCTTAACTTGTTCCCTGTGACCAATCTGCCACCCTTGTTTTGAAAGGCATTTTCCACCTCTGCACAATCCCTGGTAATTTTCGTTATTTCACGTTTTGCTTTGCCTTCATTTTTTTATTCTAGTTTTCATTTTTAACCCATACCTCTGTGCCATCTGGAAATATTATTAGATGAGTCACAATTACATTTCTGCTGAAAGACTAAGAATCATCTGAAATATTATTTGACGATGTATCATCCTACAGGATGTAATACTAAAACTGTCACATACTACATCACACTAGCACTAACTATCATATATCACCTGCAGAGGCCCCTCCATCAAGTTCTGATTACTGTCAACAAGAGGTTAGCGATCGAGAAAGAGTAAAATTCACAGAATAATGGCATCTGACATGCCTTCACAGCTGGTAAAGACATGCAACAGATGAAAAGGTAGCACATCATATAACTTTCATTTCTCAGCAAAGGCACACAGTCCACTGTGGGACATTTCAACAACCGCTTATGACTTCTGTGAGAGTCTCCTTTTTCTTCTAAAATGTAATTAAATGCAGGATATCTGTATAGTATTTAAAATAAATATTCATACCAACTCAATGAACATTTCTTAACTATTCATACTGGACTGAAATGTCCCTTCTCTGACAAAAAGCCATGAAGTGCAAATGATATGAGATTCCACGTTTGGTGCTTGAAATATCTTAATCAGAACATCTCATTTCAATCTTCCAACTTGCTACGTATCACCTTTGGTCTCTGAGCAAGAGTTGTTTCTGGTTAAGTGGGAGCTACACAAAACAATTCAAAACCAAATCCTCTCTTTTAGCCAAAGCTTGGAGAAGTCCAGCCTTTGGTTTCCAACCATGTTCTCTTCAGTATGCCCATGCACTTAACTTCCTCTTTGGTGGGAGGTCATGAGGTGAAATAAAGGAGCCTGACCTTTATTTATACAAGGCATTTCAACCCTTTTTCCATAGACAACAGAATGAATCAGAATTAATTGATGCAAAATATAAGAAATACCCTTTACCCCATTATACAAAATGTCTTGTGACTATAAACATTCATTATGCATATAGAACTCTAATATAAGATCTTAATATCTGCAATGACCTTATGGGAGATTGGCTACTGTTTTGAGGATAGATATCTGACTTGGCTTTGTGCAAATGCATTCTCATTTGGTTCTACACATTTGAAACACTGACAGTTTAAAAGCCCTGGGAAAACTTTTAGTTAATTACCTTGGCTAAAATAAAGGCTAAATTGTCAAGACTTTCAATTTTCTACATTATACAGGGACTAACACCCTATGTGTTAAACATTCGGCAGGGTGGTTTTTAGTCAACTATGACCTGGAATTTTATTCTTTACAACACACAGTCATCAAAAAAAAAATGTGTAGAATTTTGAGCGTAAACTCTCAGCTCAGTGAAGTTTGATATATTTCATAATGAATAATGTATATAAAGATATTTACTAATCATAGTGTGAAATTTTAGAAGAAAAATGAAGATTTTGCTAAAGCATTCTGAAAACTGAACTGCAAATTTAATATTCTGGCAAGCTTTATACTTGCTGCAATATTCTTCACAGGGTAGGTGTGCAATAAATGTTGGCAGACTGCATTCATAAAGTAAGACAATAGTTTCAATATTGTAAACATGGTTTATATCAAAAACTTACATGTAAAATTTAATGTTAAGAAGCACTGGTTAAGTTTCTAAATATGCTATTAACATAGGTCAATCTTTTTGCAAGCAGTTTTAAGCTCTTAAAAGGAAAAAAAATAAAACAACAAGAAAGATAGGACTTCTACCTCAAAAAAGTGCTTCAAACACGAATAGTGTTATTGAGAACATTTATGACAATGGCTTTGATCTCTCTGTACATCCAATAAACACAAAACATTGCTATATATATTTTAAGGATGTGCATGCCTACACACATTATGACTTTAACAAATGTTTCAAACAGCATTTTGAAAGTTATTGAACTTGGTAAATCTCCAAACACATTTATCCTAGTATGTTTCCAACATGAACCCTAAGAGCTTCAAAGTTGGATGGTTTTGAAAATTGTAAGGAGCTGTAAATGCAAAATTTGACTCCATTTCACAGACATATTGTTCTGTGCTTCGGGTGATTAAAGTACACTGAAAATAGCTATAAAAATGAATGTAAATACCTGGCAACTTTGCTATAAGGACCCCATAATAGACTACCTTTGCTTATGAATGCTGAAATTAGATTGGTTGTGACATGGGAAATGCATTTTGATAATTAAAATATTTTAGGTTCCTTGTAAGCTTCAGTATGGCTAAGTATTTTTTACAGGTATGGGATGAAGTTTTGAGGACATATTCTAAAATAATATTTTAGTTCTTTGAGAAATGTTACCTATTGCTGGAAACTGCTACTGGGTGATCAGTTGTACAAATAGACTTGTGTGGGCATAGATAAACTAAGAAAACTGGCTTTACCATTTATATTCTTACCAGTAAAGTGCCCTTAACTATTTAGAATAGAGAGATAAAACATTGGAAATGTAGATGGGTAATTCAATATATAAACAATTGAACATTTGCCTTTGACAAAATGCAGTTTTCTTGATTCAAAGCTATGGAGAATGAAGAAGAACCTTAGAGATTGTAGATGGTTATTTTCCAATTGTATTGGATGAAACCTTTGGTTTTCATTCCAAGTCTCAGGGGCCTTCATGAGGTAGAGAAGGGAAAGAATATGTATGTAAGGTACCAGATAGGTTTTTGACTATTCTACTGTATAATGGGCTTTGCGCAATATTTTGTTAAATTATTTTAATAAGAAAGAAATCGCCGTGCTTAAAACAGTTTACAAACTTATCTAAACAAACAAAAAATAGATGTGAAAAATAACGGTGTTTTATCAGTGAGTCATGATTATTTGATTTTTGGTTAATTGTACTTGTTTTTTGGCATTTTTTAATTTCAGTTACCCTACAAATATTTTATGGTTTTGGAGTTAAACAACATTAGTCTTCATATCAATATGCAATGACACATTAATCTGTTAAATTATGCCACGCTAGCCCTAGCCGGTTTTGCTCAGTGGATAGAAAGGTCACCTGCGACTTAAGGGTCCCAGCCAAGTCCACATGCCTGGGTTGAGGGCTCGATCCCCAGCAGGGGGTGTGCAGGAGGCAGCCAATCAATGATTCTCTCTCATCATTGATGTTTCTATCTCCCTCTCCATACTTCTCTAAAATAAATAAAAATATATTTTTTAAAAATATGCCATGTTGACTTATTTATTATTAGGAACCAGAATAAAATCATTGTCACACTGTCTTTTTTATGGGCCAGTTTATTTTATTCACTTCTTCAATCAGCAAATTTTTACAGAAAGCCTCCACTTCAGCAGATGCTTAGAGATTAACCATAACTTGGGTAATCCGACAGGTAACTATATAATCATCACAAAAATATTCTAAGGATTATGATGGAGGTGGCCACAACAATTATGAGGAGAAATGAAAGAGGGACCATAGCTGGGGACCAGTGAGGGTGGGAAGAGTTGTATGAAAAACCTTCGCAGGTAAGAAGTTCTCCCTGGGGAGATATTGGTTAGAAATGTGAATATGGGTAGGAAGGCCTCAAGGATTTAAGATCAAGGGCATGATATTTATAAATGCCCTTGGGGAGATAATCCAAGTTGAAATGAAGGGACATATGGGATAGGGAATGCTGGCTGATGTCCCCCTCCCTGTGAAACAAAATGTATGCTACAGTGTTTGCTGCACGTGATTCTGTTCCATTCTCCCTCCTTTTCCCTTTGACCTTACACACATGTCCCAGGCCAGGGATCCTAGAATAAAGTCGCAGAAGTTTTTGCAACACATTGTATTGGGGGTCGATGAGCATACTTTAGAGCATATGCTTGCTTAGTCTTGCACTGTGTATAATATGTAACGCCATCATATGGGTGTGCATTATCCTTGTGCATAATAAAAAGTTTCATGATTATTATCAATTAAAAATGTATCTTCTCATAAAAACATACCAAGTTCAATGTGAAGGAAGCGTTGGTAAGTAGTG
Organism: Murina feae; assembly: GCA_004026665.1. Lineage (NCBI taxonomy): Eukaryota > Metazoa > Chordata > Mammalia > Chiroptera > Vespertilionidae > Murina > Murina feae. The sequence continues at coordinate 68,576 of PVJC01003354.1, forward strand.
GACATGGCTGTATCTCTGGTAAATTGTCACTAATGAACAGAAGGCTCCAGGTCACAGAGCAGAGTCTGGCCAGACAGATTAGACAGGGGCCCAGCTGTCTTGAAAGGCAGAATAAGAGAAACTAGAGGAGCCACGAACGATAAAGAACCACTGCTTTTTAGGACCGTTGGCAAACCAGGAGCACAGAAAAGAGTCCTGCTGCAGGGTCAGGCTTCTATGTGTCCTGTTGCACTCCTAAGCTCACACCTTATGAGTTCTATCTGAGCCCCAGTGGGAGAAGTCACTAATCCAGAGCCACGGGATCTCACAGAATGTAAGTTGAATTGCAGAGCATTTCCTCCTATGCCCTTGCCTAACCTTTTTGTCTAGTTCTCCCTCCTCTCTTCCTGCTGACAGATACTTGTTTGCCTTTTCTTGGCTTACTTCTACTCAACTTATCATAGCTCCAACTCGAGGCAGTTTTCCCTTGCTTTATCTTGCACTTTTGTCTCTTGCATTACATGTTCATTTACGTATCCATCCAATTATTTTTATTGCCACCCGCTCTCAGCCTCATTCTGTGTCTCAGAAGCTACACATTTGCTATGTCTCAGGATCACTGGTGACAAGAAACAGCAAAAATTAGAGAAATTACATAAGGTTCCAGCTTGGGAAGTGGCTACTTGATTCTCCACTGGATCCAGAATGTGCTGACCCAACCTACTCAAGTCCTGTTTGGTAGTAATCAGACAATTATTCCATTAAGGTAGATTTTCAGAGGCCTCCATGCTGTCTTTTGTATTGTAAGTATGTGTCACTATTACATTCAGCTTCAGCTATTGTTAAGTACTTTATTAAATTGCGTTTTTTTCTAAAATATAAAATTACTTTGCGAACAATCTGAATATAAGTTAAAGGTTGTTATCCTCTGTCACACTTAGGATATAGGACTTGCCCATGGCATTTTCCTTGCTAAGTTTGGACTCGCTTGGGACACATGATCTCTTCCTTCTTTCCCATTTCTACCTTTTGGAAGGAAAATGTCTATCCTATGCATTTTCTACCATTATATTTTGGCAAACCATAATTTGCCTGATTTCTAAGCTCTTAACTGGAGAGGACTATTACTTCCAGACTTACTGTAACTTGAGCCTCGCCCATATCTGATTTAATTGACATTAAATGAAACTTTGAACTTGAGAATTGATCTTGAAATGAGTTAATACTTTTGGGATTTTGGGATGGAATGAATGTGCTTTGCATTTAAGAAGAACATGAAATTTGAAGGGTCAGAGGTGGAATGCTATGAATTGAACTGTGTCCTCCAAATTCATGTTGAAACTCTAACCCTCAGCATGACTTCTGTGGCACATGTCCTGTGAAGTGATAAAGGTTAATGAGGCCATAAGGGTGGTGCCCCAAACTTACAGGGCATGTGCCCTTATTACAAAAGACAGAGATGCCAGAGCTTCCCTTCTCTGTCATGTGAGGACAGGGAAATATATTTCACCAGGAACCAAATTGGCCAAGACCCATTTTGGACTTTCAGCCTCCAGAACGATGAGAAATAAATTTCTGATGTTTTAAGCCACCTAGTCTATAGTGTTTTATTATGCCAGCATGAACAGTTTAATACAATCAACAACACTTTTTTGTACAATATACCCTTAACTTCTCATAATTTCTTAACACCCATGCACTTTATGTGTCCTGCTGTGGGATTATCACTATATACAATGTTTTCTCTTCTACGACATTTCCTGTGCATCCTTCAATGGTGATTCAAATATCATTTTATTATACAAATATTATTAACTGACAAGGCATGTCTTATAGTTAGTCAATAAACTATTTATTGATTAATTGATTATTTGGACATGTATTATCAACCCTTCACATATCACCAACTTCACATATCTTTAGTCCTCACAACGACCCATGAATGAATTTATAGTAGAGAAAATAAACATAAAGCTATCTAGTCTAATAAAAGCGTACTATTGAAATTAACCGTTTCTCCAGGATGCCTAAGCCATGCCCACCAGCCAAAGCCACGCCCATCAGCCTATCAGAGTGGCTGTATGCACATTAATCCACTCAAGATGGTGGCCGGCAGCCAAGAAGAGAACAGTGGTGAGTCATGGGAAGCAGCGGGCAGCACTACAGGCCGGGTAGGTGGTGATGGCTACTTCATGGGTGGTGGTGATGGTGGGTCTGAGGCACGCGGGGACCTGGGCTGTAGAGCGGGCCAGCCCCACACCCCAGCGGCTGTGAGCCTGGCATCAGTTGGAGCCAGCTGCTGGGGAAGGAGGCACGGGGAACTGGCCTGCAGGGCAGATGGCCTTGCACCCCAATGTCTGTGAGCCCTGCATCGGCTGGAGCCAGACCCTGGGGAAGGAGGCATGTGGGGACCGGGCCCAGCACCCCAGCAGCTGTGAGCCCCCACCCCCCACTTGGGTGGTGCTGCTGCCGCTGGGGAAGGAGGCACCAGGGACCTGGCCTATGGAGGAGGGAAGTTGTGAGGGACCCAGGCCTGCAGGGGAAGGCAGTTGGGGGGGGACCAGGCCTGAAGGGGAGGATAG
>PVJC01003355.1:0-10000 GCA_004026665.1 Murina feae
ATTGGTTGTGTTGTCTTAGGACATATCTACCTAAACCATGCACTGAACATATAACTTTTTCCTAAGACTCTATAAAAATTAGGAGAAAGCTTATAGCCAGGGAAAACTTTAAACTTTCTTTCTGTAGAAAACTTAATATCCTCCCCTCACCAATTGTCATTGTGAGTCAAGGGAAAATTGATTTTACTTTTGGCTATCCAAGAGCAAAGCACAGAACAAAGTGTTCATGGAAATAAATTGTCTGAGAGGGTAACAGTTGTAGAGTGAATAAAGGATGAGGGGTGGAGGGAGAAGACATGTCTTAATAAAGAAAAAGAAGTTAGAGTTTGAAATACACAACATAAAACTTTCAGAAATAGGTTAAGGGACTTAGCTTTTCCCTTAAACTGTTCATAACCCTGGTAAAGTGAGTTGCAGATCAATGAAGAGCAATGGCATTCTGTTGCTCATTGTGTTGAATGTGATTTGAAATGTGTGTCTATACAGCTATAGCAATGTCAAGAAGCCAACTAGAATGTTGTAATAGAGGTGATGGTGATGGTGATGGTGATGGTGATGGTGATGGTGATGGTGATGGTGATGTGGTGATGCTGGTGGTATAAATGGTGATGGTAATATTGATGATGGTGATAGTTATGGTGATGATGATGATAGAGGTGGTGATATTGGCAGTAGAGATGATGGTGATTATGGTGGAAGTGATGATTCTGAAAGGATTCTCAAGAGGGAACAATGTGAAGAAGCATACAGAAATGCTATAGAGAGCCTTATAGAGCAAGTCCTCTGTAAAGATGGGTCAACCAAATGAATTTATTGGCATTAAAATAACTTCTAATGTTATATTTCAAAAAAAAAATCAAAATCATCCTATTGGGGAAGAGCACAGAAGAATGTAAAGAGCATATGCTTTGACCCAAAAACAACAGGAGTCAAAAAGCTGGCTGTTAGTGACTGTGAATTTAGCAAGTTACTTAGTGTCACTTACATCTATGTTCCTCATCTGTGAACTGACAGTCTTAATAGATGGCCAAGTTTATCATTTGGTTTTAAACATATATATATATATATATATATATATATATATATATATATATATCATGTAGCTTATTATTGGTGCATATTAAGCACTTAATACATATTTTATTCTCACCATCTGCTCAAACATTTATACAAAGTGGCACAGGTCCAAGATTTTGGGATGGCTTTTAGAAATAATGGATTTTTTCCAATTCTTACTTCATCAAGGATCAAGTTCCAAGTTTGTGATATTAGGATTTGACATCAGAGAATCAAGACAAAGAAAACTTAGTCATATTTAAATATTCACCCTACTCTCTTTTGCTCCTTGGGAAAATTTACATGATACTTTTTTTCTGGACCTCTGTGCCACCCTTACCAGCTAATCTAAGACAATAACTTTCTATGCAAAAGCAGTTCATCTAGTGATAAAGTAGATTTTTTTACCTAGTAACTGGACCAATGTCACCTGAGCAATTAGAAAGACATAGCAGGTAATTTATTATAAAATTCAATTTTGCTCAGTTTCTTTGTCACATTAAATTTTTTTTAATTCCAAAACATCAAAAAAGCAATGTTTTTATGCAATTTGTGCAATTATTTAAAGATATTTCTAATAATGTGACACTTAAACTAAACTTATTCAAAGATAATATACACATTTTTATTTATCACTGGCTTATCTGTAAGTGAGGGAAGCCCAAATCAATCCAGTTTTGATGGAATGGGCATTTTATTAGCTCTGAAACCAAGCTACTAAACACTGAGAAGTTGAAGATAGATGCAGAGAACATGATTAAGTTTGGATATGACTTGAGTGTTGAGAATCACTTATTGGAGCAAACTGGGAAATTGATGTGAGGAACGTCAAATACTCTGGAGGGTGTGAAGTTTGGAGAAGTGGGTGCTTCAGTGAATCTTTCAAATTTTCTGTAGGAACGAGATTCCAGAGAACCCAGCACTACGAAGCCAGCAGGAAAGAGTCTAATGCAGGATGACATGGTACTGATGCCTCTTTCTGAGGAAAGACAAAGAACTCACTATGGCTAAGTGCTTGTTATACCCCAAGCACAGGAGACGAAATGGATTTGAATGCATTTGCATGCAAATTAAACTTTATTGGCACCATTGAAAGGAGTCTAACCTTCTCCAGTGATGGTGCTGGTAACTGGGCACATCTGTTTAATGGCATCTACTCAGCCTCAACATACCTCCTGGGCTTGTGAGTGGGTGAAATAGGCCCTGGAATTGATAGAATGCTGACAGGTGAGGTGTCTGCATGCTCTGTACATTCTTGCTTGGGATTCACCAAGACAAGATTCAGTCTTTGCAAACTTCTTCTAATTCATGAGTAAGGATGCTCTGGAACCCCCCAAATCTACAAACCTCTCTGGAAAACACAGTGTTTGTTTCAAGGAAATGGAGCTATAATTACTGAGACCAAACTATTTCCTAAGATTTGCTTTGAGGAGCACTGGTGACCAGAAAAGAAGGTGAGGATGAGCCTGGACTGATGAAGAAACTTCACAGAGAAGGTGTGTTGGGGAACACAAAGGCACGGAAAGTGCCAGGGAGAGGTAGGTCAACCCCTCTATTTCTGCAGGGCACAGGCACAGGTGTTGACCTCACATGCAAGTTCTGTGTCAGATTGTGTGGGAACCTGCTCCTCTGTGTCCAGTCCACAAAAAGGCCTCGTGCCTGGGAAGTTCAGGAAAACATCTGCTTTCATAATAATTGTTGCAATAAATGAAGAAACTCAGCTGGGGATTTCTAAAGTTCACCATAAATGCTGGCCCATGACTCTATTCCTAGGTATCTGAAGATGCTATTCCATTCTGATAGAGGAAACAGGACTTGCTTGTGCTCTTGTACTATTCCACCCACCTCTGCACCTGGCTGCAAATATGCTTTCTGTTTAAGGTTCATATCTTACTAGTGGCCCGGTGCATGAAATTCGTGCATGGGGGAGGGGGAGGGGTTCCCTCAGCCCAGCCTGAACCCTATCCAATCAAGGACCACTTGGGGGATGTTTGACTACCCCTGTGGGATCGGGCCTAAATTGGCAGTCAGACATCCCTCTCTTAATCTGGGACCACTGGCTCCTAACTGCTCACCTGCCTGCCTGTCTGATCGCCCCTAACCCCTCTGCCTGCCTGCTTGATCGCCCCTAACTGCCCTCTTCTGCCAACCTGATCTTGCACCTAACTGGTCTCCCCTGCCAGCCTGATTGTCCTTAATTGCCTCTGTCTGCCTGATCACCCCTAACTGCCCTCCCTTGCTGGCCTGATCGCCCCTAACTGCCTCTGCCTCAGCCCCTACCACCGTGGCTTTGTCTGAAAGGAAGTCAGATGTCCGAAAGATGGCCGGTTGACCTGGTCTAATTAGCATATTATCCTTTTATTATAGATGGCAAAATTTAAATAGTGTATTGAGTAGCCATGTAGCCATCAATATGATGAAATTGCCTTATAACCTCAGACGGGAACATAACTACTAACACCTTATTCTTGCTCAAGTAACACTCTCAGTCTGCTGGCCTACCTGGATGTACAGAGTCCAGCAATAGGTGTGGTTCCTGCCACCTGATGGGGCATTCATGGAGTGTATCCAGGGTTTGCATTTGCATATTACATTTGAACATTTACCTGTCCACATTCAAATTGTCATCCTGTGACACTGAGACAGGGAATTACATTGTTCTTTGAACTTCCTCCACTAGGAGATAGTAACTGGATCTTGACCAAATTCAGGTGCTGGTTCAAGTGTATTGATTTCTATTCATTTTGCTTCTTAGCATCTAGGACATAACTGTCACATAGACTAAAACCTAAAATTTACTACTATCATAAAGTTTTACTAAACCAGCCATGGGGGCGGGTGCCTTGGCAGGCTTTTCATTACAGCCACAGGAGAGCTAATGCCCTGATGATTTTTGTATTTAGGGCTTGTCCTGTGTCTTGCATGCTCAGTGATAAATACAAGGTCATTAGGAAATTTCTGAGTTTCTCCTGAAACCTTTGTTAGTCTTAGGAAGATCTTTTCAAATTTTCTTTGAAATGCTTTATAGGCATCAAGTGCTTTTAACACCACACAATCACATTTCCTCTGTTCTTTAATATTATCAAAGAAGTTTTTGCTTGAGAACTTAAGCAGAAGACAACAGCATTTTTTAAAAAACCGTTCACAGTTATTATCCTGGCAAAAGATCGTGTGACCCTACTAGGCACTTACAGATGAATTCCAGAGGAGAGATAGTAAGGGAAATATAGAATGTAATCTGGAAAGAGAGACTTTTATGTGGCTCCAGAATTCAAGGACAATTTTAAATAAGCTTTCCCAAACATATGCTCTGAATTTGGCAGAAATCACTCAGGGTTTTCTAGTGGCACAGAGACAGACAGCCTTCCACAAAACACACACTTCATAGTAACATGGACAATGACAGCGACATATCCTCCATTTTTATTCTGCGCCTCAGCAAACAAAAGACACAAGCCCACACATTCTGAGTCTCCTCTTTCTTCAGTGGGGGAAGATCCTGATCCAGTGGGAATCTAGTTTTGTGCACACATAGGAGGCCCCTCCCTTCCATTTAGATGGTGCCCATCTTTCAGATACATTTAAAATGACTTAAAAACAGAGAAAAAAAGAAAACCTTGATGGTACAATTTATGAATAATTATTTCATAAGTGAAAACTTTCAGTAGGTATTCAATGCAACTTCTTTTTTTGTAGTTGCCACATCCTCATGTGGCAGTGAGAGGAAATAATAATAGTGGTAAGGAGAAGAGAGGAAGAAAGGTTATTTGATGTTTTCTATGTGTCAGCCATGTGCTAAGTAATATAGAATACAATCCTGTCATCTTCCTGCTTCCTCATTAATTAGGTCTGAGTCAGTGACATCAGGAGCCTCAGGCAGTGAATCAGGGGGGTCCTGTCCTCCTGGCATCTGGCACCTACCAGGCCTCTAGGGGCATCTGGTGCTGACTGAATGCTGGTGGGTTGCTGGGCCTGTGTGCAGCCACCGTAAACAGCCTCCAAGGCCCCCATCTGTGGCTGAGAACTTGGGCAGAATCACAAGGCCACAGTCACCCAGTTTGTGTCTCCCTCTGTCCATGGAGGCCTCACAGGGCCTGAAAAACCTCAGCACCACCTCCAAGGAAATCTGCCCTGGGTTTCGGGAAAGCTCCCTCCTTTAAAGTTAGCATGTGGCCCAACTTCCTGTCCCTCTGGGTGTCAGAGCGCATCCTCCTCTGTGACGGGGAGGGGGCCCTCCCACGGGCGCAGCCTGACTCTTGCTGGAGAAAACACATCTCACCTTTGAGGCCTGCCTGAGAAAGGGGGGTGAGGGGGTGGTAGTTGGCACTTATTTTGAAAAATGGTTCTGTTTCACCCACCAGTGGAATATTGAAGTAATCGAATTTCGTGGCCCTTAGTTCAGCTCTCACTTTAATTACTTGTTTGTCTTTTATTGGGAAAGAAAATATGGCTGTCAGGTTTATGGGGGCAAAAAGGCTGACCCTGGTTTATCTGTCCTTGCGTGCGCCTCCGCGTAATGATGACAAAATGGGATGTTAACTAATGATTAGTAGAAATGGTTGCAGTTAATTAGTTGGTTCTCTGTTTATCGTTCCATTTGCACATTTTGGGAGTAATCATTATTAATTAGGACCATCCCGCCGAAAGGGTCGAGGTGGAACCCTACAGCCAAGTTAATCAGGCAGCAATGAGAGCTCCATTATCTTGTCAGATCATGTGGGCCTGTGATCTATTCGCATTATCTAAAAGCTGCATTAGGATCAGAAGGAGAATAAAAGGGAGAACCATGTGACGGAGTTTTGCTTGGATCAGTGGTTTCACAGGGGACGTCTCTCCTTGCCCAGCAAACTCTCCAGGACCCAGGACTTACCTTAGAGTGGGGACTCCACCCTCAGGACATCCTCATGCTGTGGGTCAAAGGGCAGGGTCAGGTGTTTGGACCCTGCCCTGACCTCTTCCCAAGCCGTGACACCTTAGCGTTTCCTCACAAGGGTTCCAGGTTGGATTCTCAACTACACGGTTTCTGGGATGAGGCTTGGAGAGATTGTCACTTCAGTTTGAGATCACTTGTGATGTATTTCAGGTTTTCCTGACTTCTGGTCAGCAATCCTGAAAAATACCCAGTGATGGAGCTGAAAACTAGGCCAGCATTGGGACCTCTCTGAGCTGACGGGGGAGGTTGGGAAGGAAACATCACTAAAACTCTCCACCCCCTCTTCCCATTTGACCAATCAGAACTGTTCTTTTGTAATTTTCCCTTTTGGGGGAGTGCTGAATGCTGTGAGCTTTGCTTTAGTTGTCAATAAACACTGTACAACACTACATGCAAAAGGAGTGAGATGCAGGAGAGTCAGCCATATTCATCTAAAAGAAATGGGCTTGCTCAGTCACAGGCAACTTCCTGAACTTTCTTCATTTAATCTGGCCTTTCTGAGTCTCAAATGCATGCCTCTCCTTTGGGGATTTCCTCATGGCTGCGACTTCGCTGGCTGCTGGGTGGTTTACTGAGCCAGAGTTGACTGGTGTGAGCTCATCTGGGGGAGGGTGTCCTCTTGAGGGGTCAGAGATTTTTGGAAATCATCCAAATGCTCACTGTTCTTAGATTACCTGTGATTACCTGTGGCCCATCCACCTGCCCTGACCTTCAGAGGAGCAGAGGCCATGGACAGGAAAGTGAATGCGCTGACTGACAGGCAGTGGCAGGAGACTGCATCAGTTCCAGGAACCAGACCTGGGAACCTCCGAGTCCTTGAGGGAAGCAGTGGAACCCTTCTGACCGTTTAAACATCCCCGAGGTGTTTACCTCCCTTCTGGTACAGACAGAGGTCTCACGCAGCCTTCTCAGGGACAGCCAAAAGGATCCATTGATGTCACTAGATTCCACATTGACCAACTTAAAGTATTACAGTTTGTGGATTCTTGGGGATCTTCATGTAGAATTTGAAAATTACAATGAAAGTATGCAGAGTGCATTTCTAGTCATTCAAAGTGACTCTAGGCACAAAATCCATCCAGTGACCTGTGGGTATGCAGCTATCATCCACTTGCCTGCAGAACTCAGTAATTGGATGCACAGGTTCTGCCCCATCCACTTGCACAGGTGATCTCTGCTGGGAAGTGGGGGGAATGACGGTAGACACGCCAGTCACATGATTCCAGAGAGAGTTGTCAGAGCAGGGAGGGAAGCAAGCTAGGGAGAAACTCAGAGTGTGAAGGGGTTTATTTTGGCCAGAAGAACAACTATTGAAGACATGACATCTGAGCACAGACTTCAAGAATGGCTTAGAAAACATGAAACAGCCTAAGTGCCCATCAGCAGATGAATGGATTAGAAAACTGTGGTACATCTACACAATGGAATACTATGCTGCTGTAAAAAAGGAGGAATTCTTACCATTTGCATCAGCGTGGATGGAACTGGAGAGCATTATGCTAAGTGAAATAAGCCAGTCAATAAAAGAAAACTACCACATGACCTCATTTATGGATAATAAAGATCAATAAAGATTACAAAATGATAAACATAAACAAATACAGAGACAGAACAGCTGGAAGGCTGGGGAGGGTTGGGGGGGAATTAAGAGATCAACTGAAAGACTTGCATACATGCATAGGAGCATAATCAATGGACACAAGAAACTGGGGGTTAGGGAGGAGGGGGGAAGGGCAAGGGGAAAAATAAAGATCTATCTATCATTTGTTGTAATACTTTAAGCGATAAAAAAGTATTTTTTAAATTAAAGAAAAAGAAAACATGGGTTTTCAGAAAAATAGTATCTCAACAGCGGGCATAGAATGTGTTCTGTGTTGGGAGAAGTGGGAAAGGGAAGGGGGAGGGTGGGAGAGGGTGAGCAAAACAGAAGTGAGCTGTGGGTGCGTTCCTGTAGGAAACTATGAGAGAGTTGTGTGTGTGTGGGGGGCAGTTTGTGTGTTTTTTTGTTTTTTTTCTGGAAGCCATGTGAAAACTGTATTTCAGCTCATTCAGGTAAGAGGTACTTGACCCACGTCAGTGAGGATGGGCACAGAGAGCAAAGGCTGACTCATAAACAATTAGGAAGACAAACTTCTAGGAACTGGCAGTTGGCTGGGTTTTCAGTGTGAGAGAGATAGAAGCTCAGAGATGACCCCTTGGTTTCTAGCACAGGTCCTGAGCGTGAGTCATGCCAACCACTGAGCTAGATCAGAACAGAAGAGAGAGAGAGAGAGAGAGAGAGAGAGAGAGAGAGAGAGAGAGAGAGTCTTAACCTTTTTTGAAGCAGGGGTCAGGTCAGCTATGCTTTTTCAAGTGGGTCTTTTGTTCCCACTAATGAAGTCGTTAGGACTAGGAACATTAACTGGATTGGACGTGTGTGTGTCGGCATTGCCCTGTGCAAACTTTCCTATATATAATGCGGGATGTGGTTAAAAACAGTTTATGATGGTGGCTCAGGGTTGAGGGAGAGAAGTTGATTCAAAGCAGTTGGAGGGAACTTTCTAGGTGTTGAAATATTCTCTTCATAATGATTTCACAGGTGATTACATTGCCAAACATTAAGTACAACACTTTTATTGTATGCTGATTATAATTCAATAAAAATAGCTGTCATTAAACTGAATGAAATAAGTTATTGATTGTGACTATTTCCACTTCAAAAAGATCAGATATTCACTCTTTAGAATAAATCACATACACCCATTGTTTCCAGATGGATGATAGCAGACCATCCTCCATCTGGCCCCACTCTTGCCCTAATCTTAGGGGAAGACCACGGACCTACATTCATAAACAAATACAGGTCCATCCTGGCAGTATTGCTCAGTGGGTAGGAGTGTTGTCTAGTGAACCAAAAGGTCAAGAGTTTGATTCCTGGTCAGGGCACATACCACATGCTGAGGTTGTGTATTTGATCCTCAGGCCTGCTCAGGCACATGCTGGAGGCAACCAATCAATGTTTCTCTCTCTCTCCACCTTCTCTCTCTTCTCCTCTCTCTAAAAATCAATGGAAATGTCCTGGGGTGAGGGTAAATAAAATAAAAATAAAAAAGGTCTGTCACAGAAATGAGGGGGAAGATGGAGGTTATCCTCTGTTGGAAACAGGACTAGGGCTAGGATACTAATTCAAGACACCACTGAGGTAGGATGCAGGTATAGAGGATCTTTGCTGTGAAAGTAGACAGGATGTCTGCTGACAAAGTTAGACATCTCTCCCCTGAACGTGGCATTTTGTAGGGTCATGTGATGAAGGATAAACAAAGTTAGAAACATTTAAACATTGGATGGAAAATGTTGGTAAGATGAGGAGAAAAGGTCAGATCAAATAGCCTGGAACCCAAATCAGTTCATGAGAAAGAAGGTGGCATGCCTCCCAGACATGCTGAGCTTGTTGAGGTATTATCATACTAGAGGCCCAGTGCATGAAAATTTGTACATTCAGGTGAGGGGTCCCTCAGCCCAGCCTGTGCCCTCTGGTAGCCCAGGACCCCTCTGGAGATGTCCATCCAACAGCTTAGGCCCGCTATCTGGGGAGTGGGCCTAAGCTGCAATTGGACATCCTTAGGGTTGCCACGGAGGCGGGAGAGGCTCCTGCCACTGCCACTGTGCTCGCAGCCATCAGCCCAGCTTATGGCTGAGAGGAGCTCTCCCTGTGGAAGTTCACTGATCACCAGAGGGCAGCTCGTGCATTGAGTGCCTGCCCCGTGATGGTCAGTGGATGTCATAGCGACCAGTCGTCCTGGTTGTTCTGCCTTTAGGGGCAATTTGCATATTACCCTTTTATTATATAGGATGCACATGACAGGGTCAGCTTCTATCCTTATACTCCAATATTGGTCTCTCACCAATAATAAAGTTTAAGTGAATGGCACTGAGTTTACTTTAAGGGTTACAGGAGGGAGGTAATGTATAATATAAAATATTTACACATTTAGCTCAATAAATGCTGGCCGTGTTCCTCCATGAGCTCTC